>JANAVB010000374.1:10000-81140 GCA_029216955.1 Iris pallida
ATTTGTGGTTGAAAAATATCACAAATGGCTCTTTGAGGACGAGAAGTCCATGTTGCCGTAGGTAAAAGAATTTCTGAAACTGCGACAGAAGTTGGAAGACGAGGCGATGCCCCTACCCGACAAGTTTGTTGTTGGAGAGATTGTCTCAAAGCTCCCCGCTGGGTGGAGTAAGTTATATGCAAATATGCATAGGAAGAAGCTTGAGATCAGCCTTGAAGATCTCTTGCAGGAAATCTATGTTGAGGTTCAGATGTGGTCTCAACTGAAGGTGGACGCACTGTCCAAACAATTGGCTAACGCCAATCTGGTTCATACCAAGGAATCAAGGGGAAAGCAGGCGGCTTACCACAGCAAGAAGAAGGACCCTAACAATCTAAACGTGAAGGGGACTTCCTTCAAGCGAAAGAAGGCAAAGTCTCAGATGCCTTGTTTCAAGTGTGGCAAGAAGGTCCACTTCAAAAGTGAATGCAAAGCAAAGACCAAGCAATCAGAGCAAGGAGAGCCTAGTAAGGTATCTATGATCACTGACGTTGTTGCTATGATTGCGCAGGTTGATGCGGTAAGGACTGACTCTGACTGATGGGTAGACACTGGAGCCTCCTGCCATGTCTGCTCCAGTAAGGAGTGGTTCACCACCTATACACCTACTTCTGAAGTGGTTATGATGGCGAACCAGGCACAAGCTGAAGTGCTCGGGATCGGGACGGTGGTGTTGAAGCTGACTTCGGGGAAGTTTCTGACGCTTCAAGGCGTGAAGCACGTACCTGCTATCGCCAAAAACCTGATCTCAGGAGGCCTACTCTGCAACACAGGCCTCAGGATGGACATCAATGCTGGCCAGATGGTGATGTCTATCAAGAAAACATATTTCGGGAAAGATTTTTATACCGAAGGAATGTTCAAAATTCAGCTTGTAAATCAGTCCAATGTAATTAATGTGATTAATGAAATCACTCCTTCTGCTTATACTCTTGAGTTGTGGCATAATAGGCTAGGACATGTTCATTGTAAACAAATAAACAGAATGTCTAGTCTAGGACTTATCTCCAAGTGTGGGGGTAAGATAGAGAAATGTGAAGTTTGTGCTCAAATAAAGATCACAAGGAAACCCTTTCCTCGGGTTAATCGAAGTACAGATCTTCTGGTGTTGGTACACTCTGATATCTGTGACTTCAAACAGTTCTCTACAAAGGCCGGGATGAAGTATTTCATAACCTTCATCGACGACTTCTCAAAGTATGCGTTCGTCTACTTGCTGAAGGCAAAAGACGAAGCATTCGAGAAGTTCAAGGAGTTCAGAGCCGAAGCTGAGCGGCAGACTGGACAACAACTCAAAAGAATAAGAAGTGATCGAGGTGGGGAGTACAGGTCTCATGAATTCGCATCGTTCTGCAAAGAACATGGAATTGTCAATGAGACTACGGCTCCGTACTCTCCTCAATCAAATAGAGTAGCAGAGAGAAAGAACATAGCGTTAACAGAAATGATTAACTCAATGCTGTTGACTGCGGGCCTTCCTAAGTGCTACTGGGGAGAAGCTACACTGACGGCTACTTTTATTCTGAATAGGGTGCCTTATGCAACTTCTGACATTACTCCTCATGAACTCTGGTTCAAAGTCAGACCTAACTTGAATGTCATTCGAGTGTGGGAGTGTCTGGCATATGTCAAGCTTCCAGATCTGAAGATTCAGAAGCTTGGGACAAGGACTACTAAGACGATCTTCTTGGGGTATGTCGAGAAGAGTGATGCTCGAAGATTTCTTGATATTGAGTCAAATCATATCATTGAATCTCGCGACGCAGAATATTTTGAAGACAAATTTGCAAGGTACAAGAATATTGTTCTTACGGATGTTCCGGAGAATAATGAGGGTGCGCAGGTCTTCAATGAAGATGTGGTCCAAGAAGATGTTGTTGTTGAAACAACGGTTGAACCAGATCTCGCTGAGCCGTCAACGAAGCGAGTGAGGAGGCCGAAGGACTTTGGAAGTGACTTTGTCACCTATCATGTGGAAGCTGATCCGTTTACCTATGATGAGGCGATGAAGACCAGAGATGCGATTTTCTGGAAGGAGGCAATTGACAATGAAGTTTATTCTATCACCTCAAATAACACTTGGGTGTTGGTTGATCTTCTTGAAGGAGCAAAACCAATCGGATGCAAATGGATCTTCAAGAAGAAGATGAAAGCAGACGGAACTATTGACAATTTCAAGGCTAGGTTGGTAGCCAAGGGGTTTTCTCAGAAGCAGGGAATCGACTACTTTGACACGTATGCTCCAGTAGCCCGGATGACTACCATCAGAATGTTGATTGCTCTCGCAGCGATACATAAGATGGTGATACATCAGATGGATGTAAAAACGGCTTTCCTAAATGGCTAGCTGACCGAAGAGATTTATATGCAACAGCCAGAGGAATTTGTCGTCAAGGATCTTGAAGACAAAGTCTGCAAGTTGGTAAAATCTTTGTACGGTCTTAAACAGGCTCCCAAGATGTGGCACGAGAAATTTGACAAAGTTATAAGGTCAAATGGCTACATGGTCAGCGAGGCAGACAAGTGTGTTTACACGAAGTTAGCTGATGGAAGAGGTATGATCGTTTGTCTGTATGTGGACGACATGCTTATCCTAGGTACGGATATGAGCTGTGTCACGGAGACAAAGAGGTTCATCTCGAGCAAGTTCAGTATAAAGGACTTGGGGGGAAGCTGATGTGATCTTAGGGATCAAGATCATCCGGACAGACATCGGACTAGCGCTGTCACAGTCTTATTATATTGAGAAAATGATCACTCATTATGGGTATCGGGATCTTCCAGGGATCGATACGCCAAACAGGTGTGATCTGTAGCTGAAGCCTAATTTAGGGGAAAGCGTCAGGCAGCTGGAGTATGCAAGCGTAATCGGGAGTTTGATGTATGCTACTACTGCCACAAGGCCTGACATAGCTTTCGCCGTGGGAATGCTGAGTCGTTTCACGAGCAACCCAGGTGTTGAACATTGGAAAGCTGTGAAACGGGTTATGAGATATCTCAAGAAGACTCAGACATATACACTGTACTACAGCGAAGATCCGCCGGTAGTGGAAGGCTTCAGTGATGTCAGCTGGTGCTCAGAGGTGGAGAGCGAGAGGTCCACAGGTGGATTCATTTTTACAATGGGTGGAGCTGCTATATCGTGGAAGTCGAAGAAGCAGACTATGCTCTCGCGGTCATCCATGGAATCTGAGTTATTTGTACTTGATACCGCAGCCGAGGAAGCAGAATGGCTTCGGGAGCTCATGTACGATCTTCCAGTGGTTGGGGCACAAATACCGGCAATATCGATATACTGCGACAACCAGACGACTGCGGCGGTGGCATCAAATGACCTCTTCAATGGGAAGAAGAGGGCTGTGCGATTGAAGCACAGGACAGTACACGATCTTATCAAGAGAGGTGTTATTGCAGTGATTGATGTTCGGAGTCAGGAGAACCTGGTGGATCCGTTCACAAAGGGCCTCAAGCGCCAGCTGGTCGATGACACAGCTTGTAAAATGGGCTTGAAGGCATTCTGATATTGTATTATTGTATTCCTATCATAAAGTTTTATGCTAATAGTTCAAAGAGAAATCTACTAGGCATCTAGCTTTTGGTTCAAGGGAGGACCACTAATCGGAAGAATATCAGGAACGGTGGGTACATGTTCTATTGGGCATGGAGAGGTTACGGACCTATAACCACTGTTGTCTACTGTTATTTTTCTGCAAAAAACGGTTCCTATGGGAAGGTTGGCTTAATTGCCTTAATGAGTTCTCAGGCAGAGTGAATGCCTGGTGTGCTTTACAGGAAGCCCGGTAGAGCAGCACTACAAGGAGTGAAACTCCATGCTTCAGTGGGGTGACTCCACAATGAGGTTCCTATATGTGGGGTACTACCCAGGAATAGGATAAAGCCTCGGCTTTGCAGGCCAAGTCACAGCGGCGTAGCACCGCAAATAGGCAGTTAGCCTAATGTTGTATGTTAAAATAAAGAGGGATATAGTCAGCACTACAAAGAGGAGGAGTTCCTCATGTTATAGTGGCACGACACCACGATGAGGTACCCGGTTAGGAATAAAGCCTTGGCCTTGCAAGCCATGTCGTTGCGGCGTAACACCGCAAAGGAGCCTAAGGCTTCATGCTGGGTAGTTTGGCACTACAAAGAGGCGGTTGCCTCATGCTACAATAGTATGACACTACGATGAGGTTTCCGGTACGGGGTAAGGCCTCGGCTTTAAGCCATGTCATAGCGGCGTAGCACCGCAAGGGAAGCGCAAAGCGCTTCATGCCATGTCTCTTTATAATGAACTCACCTATAGTGTATGGACAAAGAGATAACATGCCGTCTCTTGAGGGTAAACTTGTAGACGCCCAAAATTATACACTAAAACCAGGCTGGCACAGGGCCTTTAATGTGTAGCCAGAAGCACATGTAACTACATTATGTGAGTGGGAAGAATTTCAGTTATGATGCAGAATTCAAGGCTTAGTCCATTCTTGTATTATAGTCTGTTGTTTGAACCATGCGGGAAGGTTCAAGTCGTCAGCGACATCTCTCCTAATGCATGATGGACAGTTACTGTGGGAAACACTTATACTCATATATAGAGATAAATGGGGGATTGTTGGATTTTGGTCTTTTTCAAAGAGATTTTTAGTCCCACATCGGCTAGACCAAAAGACTTGTATATGTATATATTAGCTTTGTTAGTTTAGAGATGCATATGTGGTGTGGAGGTGCACATGGGTGTGCCATGTGGGGTTATTTTTCTAATGGAAAAAGACTAAATCAATAATTGAAAGCATTCATGCTTTTTGCTCTTGGAAAATTTATTTTCATGGGAGCTAAGCTCCGTAGGGGCTTAGCGACTCGGACTCGGACTCGGGCTCATGGGCTCATGAGTCGTAATGTGGCATTTTGTTGGCGCACTTTGCACTTAGCACGTCAGCATCGTCGCTAGGCGCATAGTGCGCTTTAGTTGCGCTCGTTGCGCGAGCCACTTGCACTGCCACGTTGCGCGCCACAGGTTGCGCGACCAGGGTGCGCGCCAGGTTGCGCGCCAGGTTGCGCAGGGTGCGCCGGTTGCGCACGTTGCGTACGTTGCGCAAGTTGCGCGCGTGGCGCACGTTGCGCGAGTGGCGCAAGGTGGCGCAGGTCGCGCAGGTTGCGCAGTGGCGCAGTGCACGCAGTGGCGCAGGTTGGCGCAAGTGGCTCAATGTGCGGAGTGCAAGGTGCGCGGGGTGCGCGCAGTTGGCACAACTTGCAGCAGAACGTGCGTTTGCACGTTCTGGACGGTTGCTACATGTTCGGGGTAGTTTTTACCACGTTCCTAACTTTGTGGTAACCGAGCGGTTGCTGCGGGGCCTATATAAGACATCCTCTCTCTCACAAGGCAGATACATATACAAGTAAGAGAAGCCATCACAGAAAGTTTACGAAGTGTTTTTTAACACAAGTAAACAGAGAATTCATAAGTGTTTTTTAACACAGTTCTGATCGAAATTTGCTTGCGAATTCCAGCAGCCTTCGAGAGAGAGGAAAGGTGCCGCACCAGCATTGCTTTTGCACGGGTGTTCGTGTCCATCCGAGGAGTCAGAAGAGCAGGAGTGTTCCAAGTTCTCCGACGAACTTGCTGGTTCCTGGAAGCTGTTCGTGTAGGGCGAATAAAGCTTTGAGCAACGGTGATTATTCACCCCAGCAGGAGTTCTTCCATCTTTCGTCAGTCACCTTCTTCATTGCTGCCAGTAATTTTGATTGTATCTTCTTTTTAGAAGTACTACGATCGATTGCTGTGGATTACGAAATCTTTTTAGATTCTCGTAATTTCAGAATCATCTTCCTTGAAGTGTTGATTTGAAACATTGTCTTTACAATCATTTCATATTCTTAGTTTTCTATTGAAAAATTGTGCCCCGGCAATAACAAAAGCATCATTCACCAACATAATCAACAGTTCTTGTTCCATGCATGCAATCAGTTTCTGATTTGCTTTGTTCAGAAAGCTCTTCCGTTTGTTTCTTCTTTTATTTCAACGCGCGCCACAGAGATGCCTTGAAAGTTTTCCAATATACAAATTAGAGACGCAAAGATTTTAAAGTGATACCTCTCTCTCTCTCTCTCTCTCTCTCTCTCTCTCTCTCTGAACCTTACATTTATCAGACATGTGGTTCCTTTTAAAGAGATTTCTAATTCCCTTTGCCTTCCACAATCTATTAAAATATATCAAGTCATATGAAGATTTATTTGAGAATTGCTTATATAGCATCAATATTAAGTGAAATTGTTCTGAGAGCATCGAAGTTACGGAAACTACTAACTGTTTGTTCTGAAAACGTCCTTTAAAAGAACGTTTATGTAGCATCCAATTAATCTGCGTGCAGCCTTACCTTAACTCTCCTTCCCTCCTTAATTATAATTAACAATGTGCCAAAAAGGCCCTTTTAAAGGACGTTTTCAGTGTATTATAATTTCTGAAACTTCGATGCTCTCAGAACAATTTTACTTAAGTCTGATGTTATATATGCAATTCTCTGAAGATTTATAGTCGCTGAACCTTCCATTTAGTTTTAAGGACAGTCTTTGTATACGTATGGCACTGTGTAGTATCAAGTTATACTTGAGTGGGTCTCCTTGTTCTTTGCACTGTGACCACCGGGACTTGGTCCCTTCAGGAGAAGGTATTGTTTGCTACTGTGGCCGAGTCAAACAAGTGTTATTTTGTACTACTATTGGCTCCAAAATGAGACTTTGTGGGAAGTAGATTAAAAAGAAAACCCTTGGACCGAGCCAAGGGTCGGTCTTTCCTTGAGCAAATGTTTGTGTCAGGGCCCGGCCCTGGGCCAGGGCGACCGTCTAGGACCCCATAGAATTTGAGGACCCAAAAAAAATCCTAGGTTCAATTCTTAGCTGTAACATTTTTAAATTTTACTTCTAGTTTAATTTTTATATATATTATATATGGGTCCTGTTTTAAAAACTTGTCTAGGCCCCCATAAACTCAGGGCCGGCCCTGGTTTGCGTCGTCATGTACAAATAGTGACCTGAAGAAACACTGGAGAATTTGGTGTCCTTTCAATATATCCAATGCATGTACATATATTTTGAAACTAATTCGACGAATTAATATACAAGACATTAGTTGTTCTCTGCATGGGCCTGACCCTGAATCGCGAGCTCAATCTTCTTCTTCCTCTGGAACATGAAACGTTTACAAGCATCTCCAACCCTTCCACGTTTTCAAGATGGACTTAAGTTCTAGGTGCTAGTATTTGAATCACATACCTCTTGCCAAGAAGCCCACTTGATCATGTCCCCAAGGCAACGTATGCACGGAGCATATATTCAAAAATGCAACATGAAAATGGCCTGCCTACACCCACTGGTATGTCATGGATCTCCGGACACTTGAAATGGACGGAACGAATGGTAGGTATGACACCAGGGACGGACACACTAAGGATAAGTGGGGTCGACTGACCCCACACTGATACTCATGAGCTGATCTCAATCCCCACTAAAAAAAAAATCCTCTATTTGTAATTCGTTTCCTCCCAGGCTCCTTCTCCGGTTTTCCTGATATACATATGTTGTTTTTTAGTATGTGATTTTAATTTCGGGCTTTCTTTACTTGAGGTTGACCCCCTCTCTTAAATTCCTACGTCCGCCCCTGTGTGACAACACTACCGGTTTTATGATCTCCGATCCATTCTTTATGTTTCATGGATGACGCAGCGGAGCACATTGAGCCTAAGGTCTAGATGTAGAGATAGGTACACATGCAGATAGAGAGAATAGTTACGCAGCAGATCAACTCACAGCTTCTCCCATGTGTTCGAAATGTATGGTCTACAATTCCATGTCCCGTCATGGAGGAGAGCATTAGATACCTGCCTTGAAGAGACCAGAGGGAGGGCTCAATTTTGCACACTCCCTATAAGCCGAAGATGCAAAGATAAAAAGGCTAACCAATATTTTGTGGAAGAATCGAGACTTTAGAACTTGATCTCAACATCACTGGCCGAGTCGCTTTCTCAGGAGTCGTCTCACTAGATATCCGATGCTGATTGCCGGTCGCAAACATAAGACGATCTTTCCTGACATCGCCCTGCTTACCCGATGATCTCTCACAACGGTGGTCTGCTGACAGCTTCCAGACAAGAGAATAGCATATCCGGGACTTGAGAAGGTTATAAGTACTACTCGGGCTCTGATCGATATTGTTGAGCCTCGAGTATAGCTAGCTAGCATGGGGTGCTTGGAGGAATGGAAGCCAGTCATTGCGATGTTGGTGGTAAATGTCGTCTTCGCAGTGATGAACACCTTGATCAAGAAAGTGATCGACGAGGGGCTCAACCAGTTGGTTCTGATTACAGTCCGGCAGCTGGTTGCCACTCTTTTCATTGCCCCGGTGGCCTACTTCAGAGAGAGGAAGGCGAGGCCGAAGATGACTGCCAAGATCTTCGTCTACCTCTTCTTCAGCGCTGTTCTCGGGTAGGTACTATTTACGCAGTTTTTGTTTTCAAGTTATTCTCTGATCTTTACCGTCTTATCAAAAGTTGGGATATTGCATTTCAGGGCTTCTCTTACTCAGTATCTCTTCTTCGTGGGACTTCAGTACACTTCTGCTACCTTTTCCTGCGCTTTCCTCAACATGGTTCCTGTGTTCACTTTTCTCATTGCGATACCTTTCAGGTTTCTCTCCCCCTCTCTTTCTCTCTGTTCTTTTGGCACACACAAAAGGCGCGCACACATACATGGCAAGAGCGAGCATGCATGCACACATTTGTTTAGGGCCGGCCCGGAGGGTTGGGTTGTTCTATCCTAAAGCCAATTTTGGTTGCCCCCCTTGACCCTTATTGTCAGCTGGTCCTGGTGGTTATCCATGACCCTGACCTTTGGTGGGATCATGCTGAGCCTGGGGGGGGGGGTGTCCTAGCATAGGGGAGTTGCCCAAGCACCAAGGCTTATCCGGACTTACCCCAGGGCCGGCCCTGCACTTGTTGTACATGCTGACAACCAACTGACTAGACGATGTTTGCACAGTTTGTGATTAGAGTCATCAGAAGTTTCCTCCTCTAGGTCGAAACCCACATTAACTTCTGCATTTAGTTTCTTTTAGTTGAGTTACAACATAGCCACTTGCTTCTAGAATTTCTATCTGCTAATATGCCGTATAGTAAGTCTTCATATTTACAGTTTGGTTTTGTACAACATGGTATTAGGTTCTGAAGTCGAACTTAACTGTGAGAAATTATTTTCAGCTAGTCAATTTTTGTAATTTCGTGGGTGCATTTTCGCTCGTGTGTCATCTGAATATGAAGAGTTCAACGATGTTCAACGATGAAGAGATCTTGATCTTGGTCATAGGCTGATCCTTGACACATTATTTTTGCCATTTTTCTGGTTCTATTCTTAGTTCCATCAACAAGTTAAGTAATGAAAATAATAGCCTATACAAAATAAAATTAACAGTTAAAAGAGTATGCTTAGCTTAGGTAGTACATACCACTCAATCTATTTGCTTCACAAGCATATAACCAAAATTAATACTCGTAAAATGCTTTCTTGATTCTGACTGCCTCTTTTTTTTCTTTTTTTTTTTTCCAATTCTGAAACATACAGATTAGAAAGAGTGAATTTGAGAAGCAAGGCTGGGATTGCAAAGGTGCTGGGGGCAGCAGTCTGCCTTGCTGGTGCAATGTTGCTGACCTTCTACAAAGGCATCCCCCTGGGCAATGCATCGGACCACGCGGCAGGAGCAGAGGAGCATGCAGCTAACATTTTGAGCAACGCCGGGAAGGGTAAATGGATGATGGGGACGATTGCGTTGTTCGGGGGCACCTTCAGTTGGGCGTCGTGGTTCCTGCTCCAATCGAAGGTCGGCAAGAAGTATCCAGCCCTCTACTCCGGCACTGCAGTCATATTTTTCCTCAGTTTCCTTCAAGCTGCGGCACTCACCTTTGCTACTCAGAGAGGGGTATCTTTTTTGCTTCTGAGAAGGAAGCTGGAAATCTTAACAGTTACATTTGCAGTAAGTGTAACTTATCCCATTAATCATAAACATCGAAAAAAAAAGTATAACTGTTGGGGCATAGCGAAAATAAATCCAAGAAATCAGAGAATACCTTAGAGAAAATTCACAACCACAAAGACAATGATTTACCTGGTTCGGCCAAAATGTCTACTTCCACGGACGAGGGTGATTCAGTTCCACTATAAAGAAGAAAATGAATTACAATGACTCTCTCAACACTTCTCTCCTTGCTCTAAAAAACTCCTATTTTTGGACATTTTCCTTCAATAACATTAACTGAATTTCTTGATTATATTTAGCTCTTTAGATTAAATTCAAATAGCATCCACAAAACACAAGAGTTTGTTTGATTGCATGCTATTCTCCATACACGTCAAGGTTATGAACACTCGAAAAGCATTCAAGTTTTTCTTTCTTTTGGGTATCCTATCATGCAGGGGTTGGTTGGCTCAGGGGTTGGCTTCGTAGTGATGTCGTGGTGCGTTGAGAAGCGAGGCCCAGTCTTCACCTCCGCGTTCAGCCCTCTCACTCAGATCATCGTTGCGGGCATCGATGTCACCATTCTTCGTGAGCAGCTCCACCTGGGAAGGTAAGGAGGAACTTTACCTTCTAACAAAGATACCTAATGTAAAGATTCAAGATGAGGAAGAGTAACACAAAAATGCTTCTTATCACATCTATAGTACAAGCAAGGTTTCGGAACGAGTTTGAGTCATGCCACATTTGCATAATTATAATTGGTTTTTGCCTCTTTGGTAGATAGATGTTCAAGTTAATTTCTGAAATACTGCGACATCTTCGTTATCGCAGTGTGCTCGGATCTGTCCTTGTGATTGCTGGCCTTTACTGCCTCCTGTGGGGGAAGAGCAAGGATGTTAAGAACAGCGAGTTGAAACCGAGTGAAGCTGTTGATGAAATCCACGGTGCTTTACCAGCTGTGTGACCAAGTTGAACCATTTTCCCCTTTCATATCGTGGGGCTGAACGCAGCTTATTCAAACAAATCAAGGAGAAGCCTTTTTTTTTTTTTCAAAATTTCCTTTTCTCCTTTGTTGTCAAGAGTGTGAGTTTTCCCTGAAAAATCTGCTGATTGTAATGTACAAGTTTGGCTTGTTCGTTCTTGCGTCTATATACTAAAATATGATCGATTGTAAACTTCCTATTTGTCACTTGAACTATTTGTCTATGAAGTTCCAATTGTGGTGTCTGAGTGATAAACACCTGGTCTTATTGTTATCATGGCAAGATGTGCAATTTTGCTTACAACTTCCTTCGATCGGTGACCATCTTTATTGAGCATGTAAGTTGATGGAACTTGTATGATCTTAGGCCTGGTTTGCTTCACGGAAAGGAAAGGAAAGGAAATCAATTGTTGTTTGTAGAAAATAATAATGCCTTGTTCTCATTGCTAGGGTTTGTTACAATATATATAGTGTCTACATTTGGGCTTATGGGCCATATTTACATTACAAATATAATCTAACACCCCCCTCAAGTTGGAGCATGCAAGTCACAAATGTCCAACTTGGGAAGTAAAGAATCAAACACATACTTTCCAAGGGGCTTGGTGAAGATGTCAGTCAGTTGAGAAGAAGTAGGAACATGCGAGGCTATTACGGTGCCATCTCGAATAGCATCGCGAACAAAATGCAAATCCACCTCAATATGCTTACTGCGCTCATGAAATACCGGGTTCTGAGCCAGGTGCAGGGCAGACTGACTGTCACAATACACCGACATAGCAGACTCCTGGCGAACGCCCAAACACACCAATAATTCCTTCAACCATTTCAACTCATAAACAAGCGCAGCAAGAGATCGGTATTCAGCTTCAGCGGAAGATCGAAAAACAGTTGATTGCTTCTTGGTCTTCCAAGAAATAGGAGACCCCCCCCAGAAACACCAACCAGCCTGTAACAGAGCGACGAGTCAAGGGACAACTGGCTCAGTCGGAATCACACCAACCAGAAAGACGGAGATCACAATCAGCTTTCAAAAGAATACCCTGTCCCGGTGCATGTTTGAGATATCTGACAACTCTCAAAGCAGCATGCCAATGATCTTGTCGAGGCTCCTGTAAGAATTGAGACAAGATATGCACAACATAGGCTAAGTCAGGGCGAGTAAACGATAGGTAAATCAACCACCCAACCAGCCTCCGATAAGTCTCTGCATCCGCCATCTTTGGACTAGTCGATTCTGCCAGCTTGTGATTGGGCTCCATGGGAAAGCCAGCCGGTCGAGACCCCATCAAGCCGCATTCTGAAATGATGTCCAAAGCATACTTCCTTTGACACAAGAAAATTTCTTCTGCACTCCGAGCCACCTCTATGCCAAGAAAGTACTTCAACACACCAAGATCCTTCATGTGAAAGCAAGAACTAAGGTACTTTTTGAAAGCATCTAAAGCACCTATGTCTTTACCAGACACAATCATGTTATCCACATAGATCAAAACATGCAACTCTACATTCCCTTTAAAAAGAGAGAAAATGGAATAATCGAAATGAGATTGAATAAATCCATAGGATATCAGAGAAGCAGCAAGCTTAGCAAACCAACAACGTGGTGCCTGTTTCAATCCATATAGTGACTTACGCAGGCGACACATTTTGTTGGGTTTACTATACGAAAAACCTGGCGGCAACTTCATATATACTTCTTCTGTCAGATCTCCATGAAAAAAAGTATTGTGCACATCCATCTGGTGCAAAGTCCAGCCTCTTACAGCTACAACGGCCAAGAACGTCCGAACTGTAGGCATCTTAGCTACCGGGGCAAATGTCTCTGAATAGTCGATCCCCTCAACCTGATGATTACCGAACACAACCAGCAGTGCCTTTAAGCGCTCAACACTGCCGTCGGATTTGTACTTGATTTTGTATACCTATCTACTTCCCAATGCTTTCTTCCCAGGAGACAAATCGACAAGACTCCATGTTCCATTATCTTCCAGAGCCTGTATTTCAGTTTGCATAGCCGCGCGCCAGCCCGAATCTCGCGAGGCCTGGCGATATGAAGTAGGCTCAACACCTACAGTGATAGCTGCAAGAAAATCTCTGTGTTCAGCAGTAAATATGTCATAACTTAAAAATTGTGTTAGAGGATACGAAGTACCTGAGGAAGTGACAGAAACAGATGAACTGTGGTGAAGGGGGGACTTTTACTTCGAACAACATTCGTCACAAAATCCTGTAATCGCGCTGTGATTTCTTTCTCATTCCTCTTCCCAATACTACCTCGTCGGACACCTCTGGCAACACTGTATCCCCTGTATCATCAGTAGTATCCGCATTATCCCCAACGGACTCTCCTGTCAATACTTCTGTATCTACCTGTGCATCCTCGCCACTCGGTGCCGAGCCACCATCAACCCCTCCGGCCTCAGCAACCGTAGCCGGCACCATCCCAAAAGCCTCTATATCGTCTTCCGGCACCTCAACAGATGTATGGCGTGTCGCAGAAGACATCTCGCTACAGAGCCACACCCAAGAAATTCTTTTTCATAAAAAGTAACATCACGGGACACAAAAAATTTACCAGTCTCCAAATTATACAGTTTCCATCCCTTTTTATCAAGTGGATACCCAACAAAGATACATTTCCTGCTTCTGCTAGCAAATTTATTATGTCGGGATTTCAAATCATACGCATAGCACAGACAACCAAAAATACATAGATGATCATACGAAGGAGCTGAACCATATAAAACTTCATAAGGAGACTTAAAATGCAAGATACTAGAAGGGATTCTATTTATCAAATAACAGGCACCCAGAACACATTTTTCCCAAAAATCTACGGAAAGAGAACCCTGAAATCTCAATGCCCTGGCTACATTTAAAATATATCGATGTTTTCTTTCCACCCTTCCATTCTGTTGAGGTGTCCCAACACAGGATGTTTGGAACAATATACCTTGAGATGAAAAATAATCTCGTAAACAATTAAATTCAGTGCCATTGTCACTCCGTACACGACGTATATCAGCCCCAAACTGACGCTTCACCATAGCAATGAATTTAAGAAACATAGAATAAACATCACACTTATCCGTCAATAAAATAACCCAAACAGCTCTAGAAAAATCATCCACCAAAGTCAAAAAATATCGTGCCCCATTAGATGACGGAACACGATATGGTCCCAACATATCACAGTGTATAAGTTCAAAGCATCTCAAAGCATGACTACTACTATCAGGAAAGGCATCACGAGTCTGTTTAGCTTGATGACAAATATCACAAGCCTTGTGAGAAAATACACTACTACCAGAGAGAAAATGTAAAGTCTGCATTATTTTATCTGAAGGATGCACCAGTCTACTATGCCAAACCTCGGAATCACTCTCTTTGCATGCCAGGATCACCGAAGCCAAAGAAGCTGGAACCTCCCCCAAGAAGTAAAGTCCACCCCTTTGTTCACCTGCTCCAATCACCATCCTCGTACTTCGGTCCTGAACAAAACACAAATTAGGAGTAAATAACATATCACAATTTCTGGCACCAATCAATTGTGAGACAGAGATCAAATTGCAAGTCAATGTCAGAACATAAAGAACATCCGTCAACACCAACGAAGCAGTCAAAAATACTTTGCCTCTCAGAACAGCCTCAATAGTGCTCCCATCAGGCAAAATCACAGGACAGACAGGGCCCTCAAAGCAATCAACTAAATAGTCACGAGAGCTTGTCGCATGAAGAGTAGCCCCAGTATCGAATATCCAAGTGACAGAAGAATTCTTACCCATCAGACGATCAGAGTTTGAAGAACCAGGGTTGGAAGGATTGTCGTTACCCAGCAAGCTCATCAGTTTCTGCCATTGTTCACCTGAGAGTGGTGAAGGATATCCTCCATGCATCATATCCGTCGAACTCCCAGTAAGACCAGCAGGGACACCATGACCAGCAGCGGCGACATGATGAACAACCCCTGCGCCACCAGTACCGCGTCCCCCATCACGTCTCTGCTGTGGTGCCGGACCTCTGCCACCTCCAGCACCACGTCCGCCCTCACGCCGAGGACGAGTCTCCCACCACTCTGGATAGCCAATCTTGGCAAAGCAAGTTGCAACATCATGACCTATTTTCGTGCAATGAGTACAGATCATACCTAATTTGTCCCTGGAATCGGAGGTTCGCCTATTAGAAGTAGTAGAAAGACGAGGTGAAGTCTTGATAGTCAGCGCCAACACCTCCTCAGCAGCAGATTGGACCTGATTTTTTCGCATATCCTCCTCCTCACGGACTGCCTGGTATGCTCGATCTAAACTTGGGTGAGGATCCTGAGCCAGAAGATTAGATCGGGTATGACCATACAACTCAGCATTCAACCCATACATAAAGTCCTGAAAGTGGTCTTCTTTTCTCATAGCCTGTAGCCTTGCAGCAAGTTCACCACAGGTACAAGAAGGCAATGGGAAATAAGCAGCTTGTTCATCCCACAAAGACTGCAAATTTTCAAAGTAGGTTTCCACAGACATCGAAGCCGTCTGTTTACACTCAGCCAAAGCCACCTTAATTTGTTGCTTCCGAGTGCCATTGCTAACAACAAATCTTTTCTCCAACAAGTTCCACAATGGATAAATTAACCTCCTCAAAGTACAGTAAAGATTTCTTCAGAGACGGATCAATGGTATTAAGAACCCATTGAACCAATAGCGCTTGCACGCATCTCCAATCAAGCAATTTACTAGCATCATTAACAGGTTTGACTTCAGTACCTTCCAGAAAAGTGATATTTCGTCTAGAGATCAGGGAGAGACATATCGACCGAGATCACTCAGAATAGTTCGGTCCACGAAAAATAATAGGAGTAATGATATTTCCTGGTTGATCAGCAGAACTCAGAAAATATGGATCCTTCGGATTAAGATAATTTGGGTTGTGTACACCGCCACCGCCAGTCGCGACGGAGTAGCTGGACGCAGCATCATCTGCCATCGCGGATGTCGGGTGTACAAAGTTTTGTACAACTCCGACGAATCGACCGCTGATGGACGGAGTCGGCGGCAAATCGGCTGTGATCAGGGGCGCCGGATCTGGCGCGTAGGGGTCAGCTTAGGGAGCGGTGCAGATGTCGGGTGTACAAAAGTTTGTACAACTCCGACGAAACGGCCGCTGATGGTCGGGGTCGGCGGCGTATCGGCCGCGATCAGGCTGGATCGAACAGGCGCGGGAGCGGGCGTCGCCGGATCGGGTAGACGCGGGCGCTGTCAGTGCCGTAACGAACAGACGCGGGCGAGGTTCGGTCAGGGCACCGTCGCGATCGCGGGCGCGGGCGCGGTTGGCGCTGGCGCGGATCGGTCACGGGTGCTGTCGCGATCGGGCAGGCGCGGGAGCTGGCGTCTGTTCGGGCCTCTGCCACGCGGGAACAAAGCTGGCGTCGGAGGTCGGCGTGGTCGGGCGTCAGACGCGGTCGGCGTCAGGCGCTGTCGGCGCGGTCGGCGCGTTATTGGTCGTCAGGCGCGGTCGGCGCGGGAGAGGGCGTCGACCGCGGTCAGCGCGGGTTTCGGCTAGGGTTTTTTTTTCGGGAGATGGCGGTTAGGATTTTTCGGGAGACTCTGATACCATGTAGGAAATAATAATGCCTTGTTCTCATTGCTAGGGTTTGTTACAATATATATAGTATCTACATTTGGGCTTATGGGCCATATTTACATTACAAATATAATCTAACATTGTTTCCATGAGCATGAGAAATTGTAATTCCTATCAATTTTTTCTTTCCGGGGTTTACATCTTTGAGCATGGATAGTTTTGTCCTAATTTTTTTTTAATAAATGCTGGAAATTGGAAGGAAAAATGAATAAAAAAATACTAGAGGGACTCATGAGTTCTTAATTTTAAAGACTCGGCCATTAATGACCGTTGGATTACATGCATCTCAGCCCTTGGTTTCTTTCAAGGATCTGAACAGAAAAAATCAAGGGCCTAAATGCAAAAAAAAAAAAAAAAATGATACGTGTCATAACCACATTGCTAGTTCCTATTTGAGTTTTTGTAGTCGGACACTGAAAGTGAATCCTTGGGGTGGGAGGAACCATTTTTCTTTCTTGTTCCTTTTTTTGGCATCCAAATAAAAAAATGAATGATTTTTCTTTTTCAAGATTCTGATTCTGCGAACGAAAAAACGAAACGTGACCTTATATATCGTTGTCTTTTCGCTTCGACTTACACTAGTATGTATCTGGTGCACATTGCTCAGATGGATCGAGGATGACTTTTACCTTTCTTGTTGCTTTCACCACAGAAGAGATTTTTTTTTTTTTTGCCCTTTTTGTTGCTTCTTAGGTGCTGTGAGCATTAGTGTGAGGATGGCCTAAGTGTTTTGTATGATTAGAAGAACATCATGGATGGAATGTAATATGCTATTCTGGACTTGGGTTCTGTCCTTGGCTTTATTATTCACTCGTTAGTGAATTGTGTGGAAGATGGACAAAAACTTCAAAAATCTACATTAGACTAATGGAAATTGGCCAGTACAGCAGGTTGTAATGGCAATAGGTTTAGTACAACAGGCGAAAGACTGCTGATTTTGCTCAAGCATGGAGACTTCTGGTCATATTACTGGAGTGAAATTCTATTGACAACAATTAATTAGCTCATATTCCATATAATATGACCAGGGCCGGCAAACAATGATGGGTTGTCCCAGCCGGAACAAACTTTGGTTGTCCTTTATTACAAGGAGTGACACTACATAAAATTTTTGGTTATTATCTTATTAAGATGGTAGCTAACCTAATTGTTGGACTCACTAGATCTTGAACTAAGATTGTTTAGTTCAGTAGTACCAAATAACATAAGAACACAAATATTCTCAAGGTTTTATATGTTGATTTGGCTGGGAAGGGATCGAGTATGTACTATATAGACCCACATAGAACTGAGACTTTCTACATCTCAACTTTCCATAATAACTTTCAAGTCTGTAAAGTATCAAGGAATGCTTTAAACATTTAGTGGACAAACCATTGTTTCTAGGATGCTACATGCAGCAGCAACCTAACAATCTCATAAAATTGTCACGTCAATCCCTTTTAGGCTGAAAAGAAGGAATACACTAAAAAGACAAAGCTCACATTTATATGAAGCAAACCACATGTTTGCACAACAAGTGAACTATACTTAAGCAGGAGGTATCTTAAAAACCTAATTAGACAGATGATCAGATAGACTGATTGACCGGCACTGAAGCCACCATCCAAAGAAAAGTTAACCATGTTTCAAATAAAACAATACAACACTGCTACATCAAATACCATACTTTTCCACAAGTAAAGACCAACAATCTTGTATTCTTTCTCAAATAATTCAAAGATAAAGAGAATCATCCTTTAGAGCTCCAGCACCTTTCCTTTCCTTTCATTTCCTTTTCTTTCAAGCTACCTTTTTTTTTTTTTTTTTTCCTTTCATTTCCAGCTCCTTTCCTTTCATTTTCTTTTGCTGGATGAATTTATTTTTTGTTTAATTTATGGACCGATTGGTTGCCATAGGGTCGGGGGGTTGCCCAGGCCCACTGGCTTGTTGGACTTGCCCTAGGGTCGGCCCTGAATATGACTAACATAATTAGAACAAGATAGGCCAAACAAAGAAACAATGGAACAAAACCAGAAAAATCTGATCAACAACCTAGTGGAACCCAAACAAATCATCAACAATTGAAAATTCTTATAAGAATTTTTCCTTTTCTTTTTTCAATCTAATAAGACCAACGTAATTAGAACAAGATGGGCCAAACAAAAAGCTATACTTCGTTCCCACAAACATAATGGAACCTGTCAAGGACAACAATTAATAACATCATACTCCGGTAGATGAACCCACAGTTTGAGTAGGAGGATTACGGGGTGCTTCAGTTTCCCACGCTTTTTAGGCCTCGTTTGGTTCACGGAAAGGAAAGGAAATCAATTTTTTGGTTTTTTTTTTTCTTTGAAAAATTACAATTTTTTTTAGGAGTTTGGAAATGTTAAGAAAATTGGTAGAAAAATATATCAAGAAAATTGGAAAAAAAAGAATACTTAAGGATGGAAAAGAGAATCCTTACCTTGGATAGATGGAGCCATTTTTTTTCCTAATTTTCTCTCCATTGAGAATCACTTTCATTTCCTATTTACTCCTCAATTTCTTTGACACCAAAACATAGAAAAATAATGAATTTTCTTTCCCACCTCCTTATACAGCTTCATAAGGTAGAGATACTTTTCCTTCAAGATTGCACCATACAAGGTTCATTAACATTAGGAACTCCAAAAAACACAAGTATTTCTCGAATGTGAATGAACCTTGGGAGCAACAATAAACTTCTCTCCACTTATAGAGGGATCACTCATGATTTCCAACCATGGATTATAGGAAGGTCAAGCTTTGATATTTTTAGTTTAAGTTTTAGCGACAACTTTAAGAGCTCGTTTGGATGGAGTTTTTGTATTCCTTGGAATATATTTTCTATGCCTTTCCAATGAGAAAGGAATTCAACATACTCATATACATATTTGGTTAGGTTGGAAATATGTAGTCCAAAAAATTTAATTATTCAATTTTTATGTTTGGTTCGCACATTAATAGGAATCTTATTTGGTTTAAATTTTTATAAATATCCTTTCATTAATTTCATGATGCTAGTATTATCATTCACATGATTGGGATAGAAGTTGTAATTTTGAAAGTAAAGGGAGGATATAAATGTCCAAACAAAATACTCAAACAATATTTTTAGGAATGCAAAACTATTCCCAATGGGAGACTTGGGAATAACTTTTCCACATCAATGAGAATATGAAGCTCCTCTTATTTTCTCCTAATTTTCAATCATAGACATACCAAACATGGGTAAGGAATTCACAACTTATTTCCAAGCCTCCAAAACTTGAACCAAACGTCCCCTAAGTTATTTACCAATATTTATGGCTAGATCGCTAGTTACACAGGCCTTGAGGTGGGGCTGAATATGTACTAGTTCATAATAGGGGCAAGGCCGACCTGGATGGTTGGGTTGTCCTATCCTCGAGCTAATTTTGGTTGCCCCTTGACCTTTAATGTCAGTTGGTCCCGGTGGTCATTCGTGACCCTGACCTTTGGTGGGATCATATCGAGTCTAGGGAGTTGTCCTAGTAGAGAAGGGTTGTCCAAGTTCTAAATATTGTCCGGCTTATCCCAGGGCCGACCCTGAATAGGGGTATAGTTTGGTCTGGTTTTGTTTAACTCGATTTAAACAGGCGTAATAAGAGTTGACATGGAGAAATGACCTCCTTGCTCGACTCCACAATTGTAGTCTTTAAGCCAAACTACTTTCAATGGGACTCTATCTACCTTGTTAAAAAAATAAAAACCGGTCAACTGATTGAAAATTGAGGCGGTCCAAACAGAGTAGGTTTAGGCTATTTTTGGTATTTTACACATTTTAAAATAGGAAGTCCTTCCTAAAAGTGTTAAGGCTCGGAATAATAACTTGTTTAATATCTTCCCTATATATTCACCTTTACTTATATTGATAATGGAAATCATAGAAATAAACTGAAATAAAAGAACATCTCAAGAAAATTCACTACCGCAAAGACAAATGATTTACGTTGTTCGACCAATATGTCTACTTTCACAGACGAGGGTGTAGAAGCCTAAAAAGTATAATTATCATCATGCGCTACTCATACATGGCGCCAGAGTACAAATCATCAAATGGCGCTGGCCGTCAGATGGCACACGACATCAGTTGGCACTGGCCGCCACGTGGCAAGCTTTCTCGAGAAGCTAAAACAGTTGTCATAATTACTGACATCACGTCAGTCGAGAAAAATTATTTTGAATCTCGAACGCGCAGCGCTAGAGAAGATTGTGTCAGATTTGTCATAATTACTAACAACTGCCTCGCGCCATTTGCAGTTGGCGCAAGATAATCAAATATCATCACATTAAGAAGAGAGCACTAAACAGCAAGTAGCGCTCGACGCTATTCGATTAAATCATCCAGAAGCAGTTAGATGACGTGACGTGCATGCCACTAATCTCGAAGAACGTGTACGTGACACTACCCACGACCAAGCGCATCTCTCTCACAGAATGCCACGCGTCCAAGTAGTTAAACCAACTGTTCGCACGACTGGGTGAATGGCGCGCCAATTGCAGTGTGCGCCAATCAGGATAACTACTTAACGGTTATCTCTAAACTAAATAGAGTTCCAAATCACTTTCAAAGCATCACTAATAAGCATAATCTCCTGAGCACCTGCTGCAGCACTCTCCAAAGGCTTTCTTCTTCGACATTGTATCGTCCAAAGGATAAAGTATTCGTCTTCTGATCTGATTTCTACAGTTGTACTTCCCCAGAAATCAAATTGTACTCTCGTACTTTTCTCAGTTTGTAAGCAAGCACTTTTTGTTTTTGCAAACAAAATGACAACTTTGCTAGGGGCGACTTTCTCTTCCGACGAGAAAGTGACAACTTAATGCGATATTGCGTCGGTCGGCATGACGCAGAAGACTTTGGTTGTAAAAGTTGACCAAATTGCCTACAAAGCTATGATTGGCGCATAGGGTGCCAAGCACGCTACCACTGTTGCTTCCAAGAACAAGGCGCGCGCCATCTGGACTCCAAAGTCCTCCAGTGCACAATCATGACTTATGCGCCAAACATGGAGAAAAGCTCTGTGACCACTTCTTCTTCCTCATAAATTCTGAAATTGGTAGAGGGTGCGCCAATCATTGCCCTGGCGCCAATCAAAGTATAGCGCCACATGGTTACTCTATCTTCCTTCCTAGTTCTAAACTCGGTGAAGAGTGTGCCAACCACTGCCTCTGCACAGAACAAAGAAAAATGCCTTATGGCCAATCCCTCTTCCTTCTAACTTCTAAACTTGGTGGAGAAGTTACATATCACTGCCCCTGCACAGAATAAAGGAAAGCGCCCTATGGCTTCTCCTTATCCTTCCTCAGTCCTGAACTCGATGGAAAACGCATCTGATTGTGCCTCTGTGCCAATCAATACGGGAACACTTATGAGTAGAAACTCTACTTTTATTGGCAGAGACAATCAAATCGATGCGAAGAAATTAGACTCTACTCGAAATCCATTTTCTGCTGCTCATCTGCGTCACGCCAAACGTGTCACGTCCAAGAACCAGAATACTGGAGAGCGGGGGCAGACATAGCCAGCTACGTATATTGAAGTGCAATCCACCTCGCTATACGGTCACGGCTGTCTAGGATATATGAGGGTTTATCTACAAGCCAGCAGTCTCTTAAGGTCATGAACAAGCCTATTGTCTCAATCACAAGCAAGTAAGTAAAAGTTACAAGATGTATGATCATTAAATATACAATAGTAAGGCATCCCAAACATTACATATTCAGCTGATCATGAAGCTAGTCGTACAAAATGTTAGGACTAGCAAGAGTTTAGTCATACATGATCAACCCTAGGATCTGTTAATCATGTTACAGCCCGTAGGCAGACAGTAAGTAAAAGGTGCAATACGAGCTAACAAGTGCTCGCCGGCTAAACGCCTTGAAAGAATAATTTACAATAAAGTGGAGAGCCAAAATAAATCCACTCGTTGCCAGGGTTCCGTCTAGTGGCCACCATCTGGCAGGAAATTCGGTGGATCCTCTGGAGCTGCTCTGGTATCTGGCCATACAAAACCAGCTAGGTCAGACCCCAGAAAGAGCAAGTGCCACAAAGGAGGCTTCACTTAGGAACTAAAACCAGCAATCAGCACAAGATATAAATAAAGTAAGAACTGGAAATAAAGAAAATACATCAGGATGATATACGACGAGATAACCATGGAACTATTCAGATAACCAGGTTACAACCCGTAACCAAACAAGGACCGGGGTTGTAACCCTTCGTCTGAACAGAACTTGGAATTCTTACCATTTATCGACAGGATAAATTAAGAAATCAGGACATGTTATAATCTTGATATTGAATTAAAGTAAGGCACGAGTAATCATGTCATAACCTTATACAGGATCAGGACGAGACAAAGCTGGACTAGACTCCATCCAATCAATCAATCACGGCCAAGCAAGAGTACGGCTTGATACTTTAACTAACTAGGGTTATCACATGCCTAATTACTAGCAAGATGCAATGAGATTATTCCACAGCCACAAGCCCTGCAGACCATCCAGGCTATCCGGACGCAATCAGGGATTGAATTCAAGTGGGTACATCGTCCAGGAAACGCATGTACCCTTAGGTGACTTAGAGGGTGCAACACATGACAGTGTGCTGGAAATGTGCCCTACTCGACGGCAGGCTACAGATCCCAAGTGGGGCGCCCAGATAACGGGATTGCCTGTAGCTGGGAAATCTCTTCATGACTACTGTGTAATTCTAGTTATTGATCTTAGTCCATTTCAGTAGGTACTCCTGACCGTGGTACTCAGGAGTCCCTGTCCTAGACATGATGTAAGACAGGACTGGTTTATTTGTACAAGCACAATCGCCCACGGTGTCCAGGTTATTTATACAGGTCATGTCATGTCAGGTAGCCGTCGCAACAGCTTATCAGATATATCATGTCAGGTTATCATGTTAAGTGTACTAGTCAGGAGTGCGCCACGACGGGCCACAATCAGGTCATGTCAGGTTATTATATCAGGAGTGCACCACTACGGGTCACTATCACGTCATGCTCAATTATCAATTCCAAACATATCAAATGAATTCATGATTTTCAAGTTCAGGACAAAAGGCATAAGGATATAAAATGGACGTAAAAATATACAATAGGGGTTACAAGACAGAGTTAACAGTAATAATCAGCTAATAATGATAATAATAATAATAATCATTCAAGCAAGGCACAGGGGAGAGCCATGCGACTCGGGACCACTGGAACTCATGCGGCCAAGAAGGGAGTAGCATACTACTTAGTAAAAACAGGGGCATGCGGCTAGAGGGTAGGGGCGCATGCGGTCAGCGGAAGGGGAGGGCCCATGCGGCCAGGAAGAACTAGGTCTCATGCGGCTGACCAACCGCCAAGTATATGCGGCCCGGTCGAGTAGAGTCTTATGCGGCTCAATGAGGCGGACGCACATGCGGCTCACGGAAAGCAAGGGCGCATGCGGCTGAAAGGAGCAGGGGTTTATGCGGCTCAATTCAGTTAGTCATGCGGCTGAGAGGACTCGAGTCCTCATGCGGCCAGCAGAAGACTGCGGTCTATGCGGCCAGCGAGTGCTGTACATATGCGGCTAGGAGCTCATGGATGCATATGCGGTTGCAAGTGTTAAGTTCATGCGGCCCAGGGTGGACAGAGTTCCATGCGACAACGGGGAGTAAGCTTATGCGGCTGACTGGGTATGAGCCCATGCGGCTCGGAAACTAGGAGGGGGGTGCATGCGGCTAAGGATAGAAGAAGTCCATACGGCCAAATGTGCCAGAGCCTCATGCGGCTAGAAGGGTAAGGCCTCATGCGGCTCAATACACATGCGGCCAGGAATACTTGTCGCATGAAATGTTCATGCGGTCAAGTCTAGCACAGTTCATCTTCTCCAATATTCAGAGAAGAAGAACGCCATGAGAGCCAAGTTCTCAAGCTCCATAAAACCCTCATCCGGAATCCAAATCCGAACTTCCATAGGTCAAAACTGGGCAGAATGAAATGCTCAACCACATGAAACCATCAAAACTTGGAAATAACAAGATTAAGTAGATCAAAACCCAAGAAATCCGAAAATGAAGTAAACTTAGATCTACAAGAATCTAGCCATGGAAAGTAAAAATGCCAAGTTCTAAAGTAAGATAAAATGCTGTAAGAAAAAGAATGAAACAATAAAATGGGAGTTCCTCCATAAAGCAAGTTGCACTTGCCTAGACCTCTCCCTCTCTCTGGTAGGTGCAGGAGTAAATGGGGAAGAAGAAGATGATTAAATGAAGAGAGAGAAAAGAGAATGGGTAATAAATACTATGGGTGGTGGTAGGTAGGGGGTTCACCTTGGTTCATGATGAACCAATAGCAATCCCAAACCGAATCAAACCAACCCGAACCAAGAATAACCAAGCCAAGAAAAGGCAACACAAGACAAAATACGTACACGTATTCCAAAAATATGCAATACGAACCACAGGCATTACAACTCTACCCACCTTAAAAGAATTCCGTCCTCGGAATTTAATCAAGAGGCTAGAGGAGCAATGACAAGCTAGACTAATCACAGGCAAGCTATACTAAGCAATCAATCATGCAGTCATGTATGTAAGCAAAGAAATTGAAGGCACGAGAAAGAGAGAAGATATCCTGCTAGGAACCTCTTGGCCGGTTCTGAATCTGAGCTTGGACCTGGGCATACTGCTGGGGCCTCTGCAGCTGGAAAGCTAAGGCCTGAGGCGGCAATGGCCTCTGAGGCTGATATTGCTGCTGAAACACTTGGGCCTGAGGCGGCAATGGCCTCTGCAATGGATACTGCTGCGGCTGCTGGACTGGGGCTGGTCCCCTTACCGAGGGACTAGTCTGGGCCGAAGAGGAGGAACCAGCTCTATTCGGGCAGGACCCTATCATGTGGTCCGGTGCTCCACAAGCTAAACACAATCCCAGTGCTCTGTGACACTCCGAAACAACGTGTCCTGACTTTCCACAATGAGTGCAGCCCATTGCGGAAGACTGCTTCGGCTTCTGCTGCTGAGGGGACGTGACCGACGTCACTGAGGTCGCCTGCCTCGGAGTTCCAATTGTCAAAGCCCTGACTGCCGGGGCTGGTGCTGTCGACTGGGTTATCTGGCCGTGAGATCGCTTCCGACCTCCGGTCCTGTCAACTATTCTGTGGGAGGTATACTCGTGCCTCCTAGTTGCCCTCAACACTGCATCAAAAGTCTGATACTCAAACTGTTCTACTGCCAACAAAATCTCGAGGTGGAGCCCCTGCTGGAACCGCTGGGCTCTGTCGAACTCGGTCGCCACCAGGGTGGGAGCAAACCGACTAAGCCTAGAAAACTCGGCCGCATACCCATCGACCGTTCTGCCTCCTTGCTTCAGATTGGTGAACTTGGTCTGTAGATCGTACCGAGCCACCGCATCGAAGTACTTAATCTGGAATCTTTCTCTGAATAGTGCCCATGGAATAGGGGCTACTAATCCCATGGCCTGTGTTGCCCACCAGCTGCGGGCAAGATCCAATAACTGTAGACACACAACGACCACCTTCTCGTCCTCCGGGGTTCTGGCTGCCTCTAGAATGACTTCAGTATCCTGGAGCCATGCATCAGCAGTAATAGCATCTTCGCTGCCATCGAAGAATGGAGGGTTCAGGCGCTTGAAACTGTAACACCCATATTCTGAATACGTATTTTGTCAAGCTTGCATGTATTTCAGACCTGTATTTATTTTCTCGGATTTGGGCATGTACTTGTAATTAGCTTGACTTGCAGATGTTGGTTCTCGTGATTGGGTTTTACCTAGCTTGGTTTATTTTGTGGAGGAGAATTGGTTTGATTTGGTTTAACATGCATTGAGCACTTTAACCTACACTCCACCCTCAACACAACACTACCTACCTCCATTAAATCCTACCTACTTTTCTCTTCTCCTCTTTATTTTTCATTTACTTCTCCATCTCCTTCTTCTTCCTTCCTCTACACAACTCACCAACACCCATAGGCAAGTGCACCTTGCCACCATATGAGAACCACATTTTATTTGTTCATTAGCTAGATTAGGCCATGGTGATCAACATTAGAACTTGACATTTTGTGATTTGGAGTCTCCATTATTCTAGATCTAGGTTTTAACTATTTTTGAATTTACATGGTTTTGATCTATTTTGGTTGGATTTTTGTGGGTTTTGATGCTTCTATGTGGAAGAGAATTCAATTTTACTCAAGTTAGAACTTTGAAAATCTAGATTTGGCTTTGATTTGACAAAGATATGAAAATTTGAATTCTTGGTGTTCTTGGTGTTCTTCTCGGCCTAGAGTAGCAGCCTGCAGCCTGCGCTCTTTAGCGCAGTGCTGGACTGCGCAGCCCCTCTCGGCCTGCGCTCTTTAGCGCAGTGCCGACCGCGCAGCTTGCCCTATGGTGAACTACGTTCAGCCCCATGCGCCAACCATTCCTGCACACTTCATCCTGCGCAGTTCACTCCTGCGCAGTCTGCTCATGCGCAATCTACCCCTGCGCAGTTCACTCCTGCGCAGTCTGTTCATGCGCAATCTGACCCATGCGCTATCTGCCCCTGCTCCCTGTGCCCCTGCGCACTTGGCACCCTGCGCAGCTGACACCTGCGCAATCCAACCCCCTGACCCCTTGCGCAATCCATTGGCTCTTGGAGTTTTGGTTTTATTTCTTTAAGCTTGGCTCTTCTATAGCCCTGTATATTGATATTTTATTAGATATTTTATGCCCATTTTATATCCTTACACCTTTTGTCATGAACTTGATTTTACTTAACATGTTTGGAATGACTATTGTACATGGCATGGTATGACAAGGATCTAGCATAACACGACAGTGACCCGTAGTGGTGCACTCCTAGACATGACCAACCTGACATGATAGTGGCCCGTCGTGGCGCACTCCTGACAAGTACCCTGACATGATTTACCTTGATAACTTGATAGTAGCCCGTGGCGGCGCACTCCTGACTTGACTTGACTTGTAACTGGTAACTTGTAACTTGACTTGACTTGATGCTGTTGCGACAGCTAACTTGACTCGTATAATCAACTTGACACCGTGGGTGTTCCTGCTTGCTTGCTTGTGCAATCACTTGTCTTGTCTTGCATCATGTCTAGGACGTGACTCCCTGGTTTCCCACGGTCAGGGATTCATACTGAATATGGATTAGGCTAATGACTAGATCAAACTATAGTTCATGGAGAATTTCCAAGTCACAGGCAATCTCGTTATCTGGGCGCTCTTAATTGGACTTGTAGCTTGCCGACGAGTAGAGCACATTTCCAGCGCACTGTCATGTGTTGCACCCTCTAAGTCACCTAAGGGTATATCGTCTCCTGGGCGATGTACCCAACCATACTCTCAACCCGCGGAAGGATAACTGGATGGTCTGCAGGGCTTGGGACTGGGAAATTCTCATTGCATCTTATTAGTAATTAGGCTTGTGATAACCCTAGTTAGTTAAAGTAGTAAGCCGTAGTAATTGCTTGGTCGCTTGTGAATGGATGATGTCTAGCCCTGTCTAAGTCTTAGTCTAGTCCCTGTACCCTGGTACCCCTGAACATGATTGTTTTACTTGCTTCAACAATAATTGGGTAGAGACAAGGAGCTATTCAGACGAAAGGTTACAACCCCGGTCCTTGTTTGGTTTACGGGTTGTAACTTGGTTCCCCCGAATGGTTCCACAGTCCCTAGTCGTTTATTGTCCTGACGTGCTCTTTATTACTTGTACTTTTCTTTCTTTTTCTTATGTTCTGATATGCTGGCTTTTGTTCTTATTTTGTGGCCTCCTTTGTGGCACTTGCTCTTTCTGGGGTTTGACCCAGCTGGTTTTGTGTGGCCAGATTTTGGAGCAGCACCCGAGGATCTACCGAACCTCTAGCCCGATGGTGGCGACTAGAAGGAACCCGGGCTACGAGTGGGTTTTCTATTTTATTTCGCTCACTCTATTGTAAAGTTATTCTTTTGAGGCGTTTAGCCGACGAGCACCTGTTAGCTCGATGCACCTTTACTTACTGTCTGCCTACGGGCTGTAAACATGATTAACAAATCCTAGGGTTGATCATGTATGACTTAACTCTTGCTAGTCCTAGCATTTTGTACGACTAGCTTCATGATCAGCTGATATGTAATATTTGGGACGCCTTTTATTGTATATTTGGTGGTCAAACATCTTGTGATTATATTATTTGCTTGAGATTGAGACAGTAGGCTTGACCTTAAGAGACTGTTGGCTTGTAGTAAACCCTCATATCTAGACAGCCGTGACCGTATAGCGAGATGGACTTCATTTCAATATACATAGCTGGCTATGTTCGCCTCCGCTCTCCAGTATTCTGGTTCTGGGGCGTGACAGAAACTGTTCGCTGCACTGTTCCTTGGATGACCGTCTCTGTTCAAAGCATCTTCCACTGCCTGGTGCAAGGCATCTCCTCGACGATCTTGAGAAGCTAACAATGATCTGATGAGACCCACCAAAGTGCCATCATCAGGCTCTGCAGGCTGGACTGGCTGAACTGGCGGCTCTCCTCCAGTAGGTACGACTCGGGAGGCTGCTCCTGAGTGCCGGGCCTGATCTTCTTGTTGTTGCTGGTCCACGAAAGGTGATCCGCCTTGCTGATCGGCAGGTCCAGGTTCAATGTCGCTGAAGAAGACGACATGGGAACAATAAGGAAGGACCAGGACAGATCAACGATTACAAGCATGTGATCAGGACAAGAATTTCAGGAATCAAGAGGATACGAGCAGAGATCAAGGGCGAGTACTGATTGAGACATCTATTCGGTAAACCCTCACATATCTTGATTTACAAGACCTGCATGGGCCACCACTTAAACCATGTCACGCCCCAGAACCAGAATACTGGAGAGCGGGGACAGACATAGCCAGCTACGTATATTGAAGTACAATCCACCTCGCTATACGGTCACGGCTGTCTAGGATATATGAGGGTTTATCTACAAGCCAGCAGTCTCTTAAGGTCATGAACAAGCCTATTGTCTCAATCACAAGCAAGTAAGTACAAGTTACAAGATGTATGATCATTAAATATACAATAGTAAGACGTCCCAAACATTACATATTCAGCTGATCATGAAGCTAGTCGTACAAAATGTTAGGACTAGCAAGAGTTTAGTCATACATGATCAACCCTAGGATCTGTTAATCATGTTACAGCCCGTAGGCAGACAGTAAGTAAAAGGTGCAATACGAGCTAACAAGTGCTCGCCGGCTAAACGCCTCAAAAGAATAATTTACAATAAAGTGGGAGAGCCAAAATAAACCCACTCGTTGCCAGGGTTCCGTCTAGTGGCCACCATCTGGCAGGAAATCCGGTGGATCCTCTGGAGCTGCTCTAGTATCTGGCCATACAAAACCAGCTGGGTCAGACCCCAGAAAGAGCAAGTGCCACAAAGGAGGCTTCACTTAGGAACTAAAATCAGCAATCAGCACAAGATATAAATAAAGTAAGAACTGGAAATAAAGAAAATACATCAGGATGATATACGACGAGATAACCATGGAACTATTCAGATAACCAGGTTACAACCCGTAACCAAACAAGGATCGGGGTTGTAACCCTTCGTCTGAACAGAACTTGAAATTCTTACCATTTATCGACAGGATAAATTAAGAAATCAGGACATGTTATAATCTTGATATTGAATTAAAGTAAGGCACGAGTAATCATGTCATAACCTTATACAGGATCAGGACGAGACAAAGCTGGACTAGACTCCATCAAATCAATCAATCACGACCAAGCAAGAGTACGGCTTGATACTTTAACTAACTAGGGTTATCACAGGCCTAATTACTAGCAAGATGCAATGAGATTATTCCACAGCCACAAGCCCTGCAGACCATCCAGGCTATCCGGACGCAATCAGGGATTGAATTCAAGTGGGTACATCGTCCAGGAAACGTATGTACCCTTAGGTGACTTAGAGGGTGCAACACATGACAGTGTGCTGGAAATGTGCCCTACTCGACGGCAGGCTACAGATCCCAAGTGGGGCGCCCAGATAACGGGATTGCCTGTAGCTGGGAAATCTCTTCATGACTACTGTGTAATTCTAGTTATTGATCTTAGTCCATTTCAGTAGGTACTCCTGACCGTGGTACTCAGGAGTCCCTGTCCTAGACATGATGCAAGACAGGACTGGTTTATTTGTACAAGCACAATCGCCTACGATGTCCAGGTTATTTATACAGGTCATGTCATGTCAGGTAGCCGTCACAACAGCTTATCAGATATATCATGTCAGGTTATCATGTCAAGTGTACTAGTCAGGAGTGCGCCACGACGGGCCACAATCAGGTCATGTCAGGTTATTATGTCAGGAGTGCACCACTATGGGTCACTATCACGTCATGCTCAATTATCAATTCCAAACATATCAAATGAATTCATGATTTTCAAGTTCAGGACAAAAGGCGTAAGGATATAAAATGGACGTAAAAATATACAATAGGGGTTACAAGACAGAGTTAACAGTAATAATCAGCTAATAATGATAATAATAATAATAATAATCATTCAAGCAAGGCACAGGGGAGAGCCATGCGGCTCGGGACCACTGGAACTCATGCGGCCAAGAAGGGAGTAGCATACTGCTTAGTGAAAACAGGGGCATGCGGCTAGAGGGTAGGGGCGCATGCGGTCAGCGGAAGGGGAGGGCCCATGCGGCCAGGAAGAACTAGGTCTTATGTGGCTGACCAACCGCCAAGTATATGCGGCCCGGTCGAGTAGAGTCTTATGCGGCTCAATGAGGCGGACGCACATGCGGCTCACGCAAAGCAAGGGCGCATGCGGCTGAAAGGAGCAGGGGTTTATGCGGCTCAATTCAGTTAGTCATGCGGCTGAGAGGACTCGAGTCCTCATGCGGCCAGCGGAAGACTGCGGTCTATGCGGCCAGCGAGTGCTGTACATATGCGGCTAGGAGCTCATGGATGCATATGCGGTTGCAAGTGTTAAGTTCATGCGGCCCAGGGTGGGCGAAGTTCCATGCGACAGCGGGGAGTAAGCTTATGCGGCTGACTGGGTATGAGCCCATGCGGCTCGGAAACTAGGAGGGGGGTACATGCGGCTAAGGATAGAAGAAGTCCATGCGGCCAAATATGCCAGAGCCTCATGCGGCTAGAAGGGTAAGGCCTCATGCAGCTCAATACACATGCGGCCAGGAATACTTGCCGCATGAAATGTTCATGCGGTCAAGTCTAGCACAGTTCATCTTCTCCAATATTCAGAGAAGAAGAACGCCATGAGAGCCAAGTTCTCAAGCTCCATAAAACCCTTATCCGGAATCCAAATCCGAACTTCCATAGGTCAAAACTGGGCAGAATGAAATGCTCAACCACATGAAACTATCAAAATATGGAAATAACAAGATTAAGTAGATCAAAACCCAAGAAATTCGAAAATGAAGTAAACTTAGATCTACAAGAATCTAGGCATAGAAAGTGAAAATGCCAAGTTCTAAAGTAAGATAAAATGCTGTAAGAAAGAGAATGAAACAATAAAATGGGAGTTCCTCCATGAAGCAAGTTGCACTTGCCTAGACCTCTCCCTCTCTCTGGTAGGTGCAGGAGTAAATGGGGAAGAAGAAGATGATTAAATGAAGAGAGAGAAAAGAGAATGGGTAATAAATACTATGGGTGGTGGTAGGTAGGGGGTTCACCTTAGTTCATGATGAACCAATAGAAATCCCAAACCGAATCAAACCAACCCGAACCAAGAATAACCAAGCCAAGGAAAGGCAACACAAGACAAAATACGTATACGTATTCCAAAAATACGCAATACGAACCACATGCATTACAAAACGCACTGGAACAAGTTGTGCAGAACAACAGGGCCTCATGCCCACTCACCATGGCCAGTGCCAACCAAGTCAGAGCCAAGATCTTCCTATCCTGCACATATCAAGGACAAGGCAGGGAAAACTAATGGTATCTCAGTCAAACAGACAGATGGCGCATGACTCTGACATGCACACTTACCTTAATCAGCGTAGAATAGCATCAAGTCCACATCAAGCTAAATTGTGCACAGGAAGAGTTTTTTAAATCAAGAATCCTCTCATCAGTGCTAATGAACTCAATACTTCTCTGTATACACAGGGAACAAGGCATCTCAAGAACTGAAACCATGTTCCTAACATCATCAAGGAATATGTGCCTCTGACTTCACATTATCCTGTCACTATAACTGATCTTTGTGAACTTCTTGTACAAAAATGAAAGACCGCACGACCATCTCATCCACCTGTAACTCCACATCAGGAATACCACTGTAATCATCACCATGAAGTAGTAATCAAATGTTGCTGTTAATCAGCTAAACAGTCTGTCTTTGACCGTTTGAACTAAACTCGGACCCCTGAACTCATTATGGTGAACGAAGATGAATTGCTATATGATTCGGTCAATATGACATCCCGAAGTAATGGGGGTAGAAAACGTCCAAGACGTAATGCATCTCGTAATCCCAGTCAATAATACCTTGATCGTATCCATGACTCCAGTAAAGGGGTCTACCAGAATACAAGATCAAGAGGCTGAGACCTATTCGGTTAAAGGAATCTTCTCTCTCCTAGTCTTGGAGATATCCCCAGTCAAAGAAATTCTTTTGATTCCGACCAAGAAACAATCGGTGAAAAAAGTCTTCCTTCCGACCAAAAAATAATCGGTCAAAGGAATCCACCTTCCGACCAAGGAACAATTGGTCAAAGGAATCCTCCTTTCGACCAAGAAATAATCGGTCGAAAGAATCTTCCTGATTCTGACCGAGATTTCTTCGATCAAAGAAATCTTTCCACTCCTCATTCTGGGGGTAGTCCCCTACGTGACTTTGATGCCGATAGTGAGAGATCTGAGCGGACTATCTTTTCCACCAGTTCATCATCGATAGCCAGAGAAGTGACTGCTTATGTCACTAATGAAGAACAAGATGTATCCAGCTCCGGTAGTCAGGAGCAAAGGATTGCTATGTTAGAGGCTAACTTGAAAACTATAGCTGAAATGGTTGCAAGTATGCATGCTGTGATCATAGCACAACACATTGTTCCACCAGTTGCGAATCTAATTCTAACCCAGGAATACATAGCAGTATCTGTCATGTCCCGCTCCCGTAGGAGCGATCGTCCTCGCTAAGGCGTGATGTCGTACGAGCCTAGATTGCGCTCGTGCAAGGCGGGTTCCATAACGACCGATTCTAGCGGCTGCGAGGGATCGTCGTACAGAAGTCCCAATCAGAGACATTGAATGATAGCAGCGGAATTTGAAGCAAAACACAAGTCATTGTAAAACACTCTTTTATTGATATTGAAACAAAGGTTACAATGGGGCGCAAGGCCAAGATTACAAGTCTCTCAAGCTCACTCAAGCTCACATTACAAGTCACTCAGCTCTCTCTCATCTCTCAATACAGTCTTGAGCCAGCGGATGCTATGAAAGGCGACGTCCATACATTATGTCCCGTGTAAGTCTTGACTCCATGCGGCCGCACGCTTCGAATCGCCAAGGAACTCCGTGCCTCGATGCATCCAAGTGAGCTCCGCACCACGAGCTTCTACCAGTGCCTGCACATGAAAACTATGTGGGTGTCAGTACTCAACTGTACTGGTGGAATGAGCTTCTCGCCCACCCATACAAAACCAACACGTTTGATTTACTTTTGTGCAACATAGTCCCTTTTTATTTTCTTTCTACTCTTACCTTAGGATTATTTTAGGACCGACGTCTTGGCCTATTTTGTGTCTCTAGACCATCTCGTGCTTGCAACGTTAACCTATCGAGTCATGTTTGCCTTACGGCCCAAAATCAGAAGACGTAACTACACGATAGACTCCATTTTCGTGTGACCGTGCTACAAACCCTTGCTGAGGCCGTTCCTCGCATCTCAATAAGACTAACCATAACGTCGCCTCGCGGTCCCTTGCTGCTAAGCAGCCCTTGCTAGTTTGATCACCAACTGACCCAATCGAGACTTGTGAACTTAGTGTCACTTAACCAACTTGCCTTGCGGTGATTTTTGACTTAAACTCGAACAACTCAACCCAACTTATGCAACTCACATGTCAACAATTGAGACTCGACGCCACATCTCGTGCTGAAGCACAACGCCTATGTTAAAACCCAATCTTAGGCCCAAAGTGTCACGACCCGTTACCCAAATTGTTGGGCTGGGCCGAGCCATGTCCAGCCTACGCTTGTTAAAGCGTAGTAAACTGTTCTAAGAATAGACAATAAAGGATCTAAGTAGCTAACAGTTCTAAAATCATATTTAAAGTTCATCACAACACAGCATCTATAAGCGAAGGTAAACAAGTACAGACTTAATAATATACTTTATAAGTATCTAACTGGAGACAAAGTCCAGTATCCAAAAATAAGTACAGACCAAAATCTAAGTCTCAAAACACAAGAAAGATAACTAAGTAAGGTTCCCCGCTGGGACCTCTTCTGGAGCTAAGGCCAGGTCCTCAAAATCAGTACCATAATATCAATCACATAGCATTTTCTCCACAGAAAGTGAACCTACAACGTTATCCTGTCAGGACGGGAGCAAGTATAACCTCTACAACTAAAGTACTGAATATATAATGAAAGAGATATACAATAAGAAACATGGTGTGATAAGTCTACAAAACAGGAAATACTGGAAAACATGACCTCATGGTACAACTGGGATCGCAGTATCATAGTAACATAGGGAACATGGCATATCTGGAATCATGGTATGACTGGAATCACGGTAAAATACATTTGTCAAGGTGACACATGTATATCTAATGTTTAAAACTGGAACAGGTACGTGATCGGTCAATAGATGTACAATGTGCTGGGGGCACATAATGAAATGTACTTCCGTACAAGTGAAACGGCGATAGATGTACATACGCACAAATCCGCTTTGAGATAAGGCCTACGGCGTAGTATTCATGTAAAATGAAACTTTGCTCGGTACATACGACGGAGAAGGGGGTCATGATCACGTACTCAACTGTCAGTTTTCCCATAACCTATATTCTAACATGTGAGAGATACAAGAACAGTAAAACATGTGGGAGATACTGGGAGCAGTATAAGCATGGCAGGTACTGGGAGCAGTATGAAACATGCGAATACTCCGAGTAGTATAAGGCATAGTGAAACATGTACTGAGAACCAGTAAGAAGCATGTGAAGATATAATAACTGTCTTAAGCATGGCAGGTACTGAAAGTAATACAACATGTGAAGATTTTAACTTGCTACCTCAAGAATCAGTATTTTAACAGGGTTAATACATGTTCTAGCATTAAAAGACAGTAAATGAGTTTGTAGATGTACTTGCCTGGGATCCTGCTGTCAATATGAATCAAGGCTCGGAGTGAAGCCACAGTCCTAAAGATGAGATAATACAATAGCTAATCAGGGTGAAAAGACATACTATAATGTCTAGGTCAACTAGGGCAAACTAAGACAAACTGGGTCATAGATTGACTTATAGTTGACTTTGGTCAACTGGTCAACTCCGGTCAATTCCAAGTCCAATGTGGGGCGACACTATATCCAAACTAATTTTTTACGGTCTTTATGCTAGTGTAGGGGGTGGTCCAATACTACAATAACTCAAAACAACACAAAATATTGCAAGTCGTAACTATTTAATAAATAAATCAAACTGTACATTGTGTTCCAATAATTTTTGAGATAGATAAAAAGCTCAATTTTTCATGAAATAAAGTACCAAAATGATCCTTGTTAATTATAGAAATTTATATTAATTTTTCTGGAATTTATAAACCCTCATAGATATTTATTAAAAATCAACAAACATATGTATCCTGAAAATGGATTCTGTTTTCCTATTTTTATAAAATACCAAAAGTACTTATTAAATGCTGAAAAATTATAATAAATTAGCTAAATTAACATAGTATTTAAATATAATTTTTCCAGAATTTTTCCAGCACTTAAAATATAAAAAAAAAATCAAAACAGCCTAACCGGATTATCCGACGGATTACAGCGAATTACCGGCGGATTTTCCATTCCGTCACAGCAAGTTTTGTGGTGAAAGTTCGGATTTTCCGACGTATTTCCGCGGATTTTCGACGGATTTTCCGAACCGTCACAGAAAGTTGATTTTTGAACTCAAAACTTGTTTCGACCATAAAAACTTCGTTTTAAATCGAAATTCAGACTTTCAAAAGTCAAAATTGAATAGAATTGAATTTCCTACAACATGGAAGTATTAGTTTTCACAAATCAAAACATTTGATAGATCAAAACCTCAAAATACTCAAAAATCATATCTAGAAACTCAGATCTACGCAATACTGTCGATCAAAATCAAAAGTGCTATATACTAAACATGTTAACAATTTAAAGAAGCATATTATAGGCCAATAAAACTTTAGTTTCTATAGAAAACAAAATTATAGCATGGTCATGTCACTTATGAGCAAGATGTACTTGCCTAGGTTAAGCTCCAAGCCTAATCTTCTACTCCACCACCAAGAGGGGTACGAAACCATACTCTAGACCTCAAGGCCAAGCTCTTGGCAAGCTCCAAGGAAAGAGAAAGGAAGAAGAAATGAAGAGAGAGTGAAGAGAATGAAGAGAGAGAGGAGAGAGAAAGTGAAAGGGTATATATAGAAGGGGGATTTAATCTTAGCCGTCGGATCGTGATCCATGTCAAAATCTAAGTCAATCATGGCCATTCAAACAAAATCAAATATCCATTGGGTAATAGGGTGCATCTACACTATTCACGAAAATATCTTAAACACTATTCACGAAAATATCTAAACACTATTCATGAAAATATCCGAAACACTATTCACAAAAATATCAGAAATCGAAAATATCTAAAGTGTAGAAAATCTGTCTGGGCGGTATGCCATCGGTATACTCTGGTATACTGGCAGTATGCCGGCCAAGGAAAAAATCTATAAGTTATGAAATTTTTAAAGCATTCCGGAAACCAAGAGAATACGAAATACACTGTAAAATACGTATTTGAAGCAATATAAAATACTTATCAAAAATAATTCATTTAGAAAATTTAAAATAAATCCTAAAATTTAGGGGGCTTACATCCTACCCACCTTACAAAAATTTTGTCCTCGAAATTAAAAATTATCCCATAGGTCAAACTATAACATGTAGCTACTCTGGCTACGATACTCAATCTGTTACCCTTGTAATCATCTCTTCCGTTTCTCTTTACAATCTTTTTTGTTTAGGTTCAACTAAGTCCTTCTATCATAAACTACATCATGTATCCTTTAAAATCTTCCATACTAACATGGAACCTTTATGTATACCCTAAACTATAGGTCATTCTCTGGGTATGCGTACAAGCCTAAAATGCCTAATCATCAATCATATTTCCAACCTCAATTGTAATTACTTGATTTCCTTATCATATCCTAATTATCCTTATTATATCAATCCACAGGCCCTTTGCATTATTTGTCGTCAATCCTTTTCTACAGCTTCTCCTTGAAATCATACATTCAATTCTTATTCTTGGCGTAGACCCTTCTTCTTTTTACTCAACAAGTCCTTCGAATATAAATCATCGATTTCAAAACTTCCAATTTCTTAATTACCAATATACATATGTCTTTGTCTTGTTCCTTGTCTTTTTAACTGATATCTTCCTGATCTCGTACGCAATACGATAACTCATTCTAATTTATTCTATATCAATCCACATATCGATCTACCCTCTAATCACATGTAATTAGCTATAGATAACCAACCAAAATTCTACAAATGCTAAATCCTCAATTTGTAAGTACATGATTCGGATCCTCACTCTGTAATCACAACAGTATAATATCTCATTATTCCATCATAGATACCCTATCATCAAGTCATACTGTCAATACAATCGTTCTTAATGGTTTTCAAGTCTACTACAGTCAGTCACTTATACTTGTCCTATAAGTTTAATCTAACCAGTTCCTAGGAAAAGTATTTATCACAATCACACAATACATTTATAGTTATACTACAGGATCAGTTAACAAGGTCTGGCTATTTCGGTCGCCTATCAAACTAAAAGGTAACCAGGCCTAAGACTGGGTCAAACAATCCATAACAGTATCTAAACAAGTTAAAGGGTTAAGCAAGACAGGAAAGTTTATCAAAAAATCTCCAAGAATGGTACGAAAACAACGGGATACATAACGAGAAGAATACCCAAGAGGTTAACGAAGAAGATTTTAGTCAAGTCATAGGAAAGATGGAACACAAAAATAATTATGTCCAAAAAGATAACGCGAAAGCAATCCTATTGGAGAGTCCTAGAGAACCTGTAATCCTAGTTGTAGATGTAGATACGACAGAGTTAATCAAGACGGGGAAGAATGATAATAATAAGAATTTATTCTTGCTCATTCGGTCATAACAAAGTAAACCAAGTTAAGATATGATCTGATAACCATAAACGTCTTCCTGAAATCATGTTGCCAGAATTTTTGCCCCACCAGTAAGCTTAGATGCAATAAACGATAGAGTCATAACTATGGTATACACCCTAAAATCATATTATCTAGAATCCTCGCCACGCCAACCGGTATGGCTGCGAGAAAATCTAAATTCTATAAATAGGGTAGTATATCCAAAATCAGGCTCTATGTTTTTGTTATACCAGCTAATATGGCTGCGATAAATTCTAAACTCCATAAATAAAGCAGACGTTTACCTTATCAGGATATATCACAATTCAATCCACAAAATTTATCACGATGCAAGATCAAAGTCAATAACGAAAATCAGGAATTAAATCCAACAACAAATTTAGAGAAGAGCAAATAAAATATGTGAAAACAGATTTCGAGATAAGATTATAGTAAGATCCTCAGGGGTCATCCCAAGGGGTACTATCCTGGGCAAAATTGATCCACTGAATTCAAGCAAGAGACTAAATACAGTTAACGGTCCTATGCTGTGACGAGTTCTCCGATGTTGCAATCCTAAAAATCTTCTAGGTGTTCTAAATGTTATTCCTAGTGTTAACAAGTTGTCCTAGATCCTAATTGCAGGCATGCTTGGTACAATAACGTAACCAAACAACTTAAGTCTGGACCTGCACGGGGGCACCACTAAAAACATGTCACGACCCGTTACCCCAAATTGTTGGGCCGGGCCGAGCCATGTCCAGCCTACGCTTGTTAAAGCGTAGTAAGCTGTTCTAAGAATAGACAATAAAGGATCTAAGTAGCTAACAGTTCTAAAATTATATTTAAAGTTCATCACAACACAGCATCTATAAGCGAAGGTAAACAAGTACAGACTTAATAATACACTTTATAAATATCTAACTGGAGACAAAGTCCAATATCCAAAAATAAGTACAGACCAAAATCTAAGTCTCAAAACACAAAAAAGATAACTAAGCAAGGTTCCCCGCTGGGACCCTCTTCTGGAGCTAAGGCCAGGGTCCTCAAAATTAGTACCATAATATCAATCACATAGCATTTTCTCCACAGAAAGTGAACCTACAACGTTATCCTGTCAGGACGGGAGCAAGTACAACCTCTACAACTAAGTACTGAATATATAATGAAAGAGATGTACAATAAAAAACATGGTGTGATAAGTCTATAAAACAGGAAATACTGGAAAACATGGCCTCATGGTACAACTGGGATCACAGTATCATAGTAACATAGGGAACATGGCATATCTGGAATCATGGTATGACTGGAATCACGACAAAATACATTTGTCAAGGTGACAGATGTATATCTAATATTTAAAACTGGAGCAGGTACGTGATCGGTCAATAGATGTACAATGTGCTGGGGGCACATAATGAAATGTACTTTCGTACAAGTGAAACGGCGATAGATGTACATACGCACAAATCCGCTTTGAGATAAGGCCTACGGCGCAGTATTCATGTAAAATAAACTTTGCTCGGTACATACGTACGGAGAAGGGGGTCATGATCACGTAGTCAACTGTCAGTTTCCCCATAACCCATATTCTAACATGTGAGAGATACAAGAACAGTAAAACATGTGGGAGATACTGGGAGCAGTATAAGCATGGCAGGTACTGGGAGCAGTATGAAACATGCGAATACTCCGAGTAGTATAAGGCATAGTGAAACATGTACTGAGAAACCAGTTAAAAGCATATGAAGATATAAGAACTGTCTTAAGCATGGCAGGTACTGAAAGTAATACAACATGTGAAGATTTTAACTTGCTACCTCAAGAATCAGTATTTTAACAGGGTTAATACATGTTCTAGCATTAAAAGACAGTAAATGAGTTTGTAGATGTACTTGCCTGGGATCCTGCTGTCAATATGAATCAAGGCTCCGAGTGAAGCCACAGTCCTAAAGATGAGATAATACAATAGCTAATCAGGGTGAAAAGACATACTATAATGTCTAGGTCAACTAGGGCAAACTAAGACAAACTGGGTCAGAGGTTGACTTATAGTTGACTTTGGTCAACTGGTCAACTTCGGTCAATTCCAAGTCCAATGTGGGGCGATACTATATCCAAACTAACTTTTTAGGGTCTTTACACTAGTGTAGGGGGTGGTCCAATACTACAATAACTCAAAACAACACAAAACATTGCAAGTCGTAACTATTCAATAAATAAATCAAACTGTACATTGTGTTCCAATAATTTTTGAGATAGACAAAAAGCTCAATTTTTTTATGAAATAAAGTACCAAAATGATCCTTGTTAATTATAGAAATTTATACTAATTTTTCTGGAATTTATAAACCCTCATAGATATTTATTAAAAATCAACAAACATATGTATCCTGAAAATGGGTTCTGTTTTCCTATTTTTATAAAATAACAAAAGTACTTATTAAATGCTGAAAAAATTATAATAAATTAGCTAAATTAACATAGTATTTAAATACAATTTTTCCAGAATTTTTACAGCACGTAAAATATATAAAAAAATCAAAACAGCCTAACCGGATTATCCGGCGGATTACAGCGGATTACCGGCGGATTTTTCGTTCCGTCACAGCAAGTTTTGTGGTGAAAGTTCGGATTTTCCGACGGATTTCTGCGGATTTCCGACGAATTTTCCGAACCGTCACAGAAAGTTGATTTTTGAACTCAAAACTTATTTCGGCCATAAAAACTTCGATTTAAATCGAAATTCGGACTTTCAAAAGTCAAAATTAAATAGAATTGAATTTCCTACAACATGGAAGTATTAGTTTTCACAAATCAAAACATTTGATAGATCAAAATCTCAAAATACTCGAAAATTATATCTAGAAACTCAGATCTACGCAATACTGTCGATCAAAACCAAAGTGCTATATACTAAACATGTTAAACAATTTAAAGAAGCATATTATAGGCCAATAAAACTTTAGTTTCTATAGAAAACAAATTATAGCATGGTCATGTCACTTATGAGCAAGATGTACTTGCCTAGGTTAAGCTCCAAGCCTAATCTTCTACTCCACCACCAAGAGGGGTACGAAACCACACTCTAGACCTCAAGGCCAAGCTCTTGGCAAGCTCCAAGGGAAGAGAAAGGAAGAAGAAATGAAGAGAGAGTGAAGAGAATGAAAAGAGAGAGGAGAGAGAAAGTGAAAGGGTATATATAGAAGGGGGATTTAATCTTAGCCGTCGGATCGTGATCCATGTCAAAATCTAAGTCAATCATGGCCATTCAAACAAAACCAAATATCCATTGGGTAATAGGGTGCATCTACACTATTCACGAAAATATCTTAAAACTATTCACGAAAATATCTAAATACTATTCATAAAATATCCGAAACACTATTCACAAAAATATCAGAAACCGAAAATATCTAAAGTGTAGAAAATCTGTCTGGGTGGTATGCCATCGGTATACTGGCGGTATGCCGGCCAAGGAGAAAATCTATAAGTTATGAAATTTTTTAAAGCATTCCGGAAACCAAGAGAATACGAAATACGCTGCAAAATACGTATTTGAATCAATATAAAATACTTATCGAAAATAATTCATTTAGAAAATTTAAAATAAACCCTGAAATTCAGGGGGCTTACACAAAGTTTGTGTACTAACTGTACACACATTCAACTCGACTCAATCCAAAGGCATACACGCGGATAGCCGCTATTTGTCGACATCTATATGAACTTGGTCACTAGCATAACAAACTATCCTGAGACGTATAGCTTGGTTAAATCGGGAACCTTTTAACGCAAGTAGCTAGCTCCATTGCAAGCCCCGCTTTAATCTGTGCTAAAACCTTATGCACGACTATACCTGTTTCCTTCCAGGCCGAGTCGGTCCCATGGCCCAGGGTTGCTGCTCGAGAAAACATCGTCCTTGTCGACAAGTTGTCCATGACCATGCAAGACTCGACTCAGACTGACATCTCACACAGTCATCCTTCTTTCAGTGTTACCCTCTCTTCCAAAACCATGTTCAAGACTTCTATCCTTGAGATCCCTCGACGACCCACGGTCGCGAGCCTTCTCCCTTGATGCTATATCCTTTTTACTCAACTAGGAATGACCATTTGATAGCCCTTTTTCTAAACTCGACTTGAAACCAACTGTAGCTCGTGCCTTAAACACTAAGTCCGTGCATTGTGTCTTAAGCCGACTCGTGATCCGTACGACACTATCATCCAACTCATACTCTATATGACTAGTTTTAAGACCGTAGGACTTCGTGGCTATACCCAGCCGTAGAACTCGTGGGACCGTGCTTGCTACTACTCCGATAGCCTAACGTAACTTGCCTAACTTAACTTCGCAACAACTTGGCGAGCAGAGGCTACGTCAAGATTTGCCTTAATGGATCGTGTCGTGCACGCATCCGGCCTTGAACGACCAAGTCATTTGGGTGCCTAGACTTATGTCACAATCCGTTCAACGAAATATAACTCATGGGCAAGCCAAGGCTATGCCAAGCTTTGGACGATGGGACCGTGCATGCTTTATGAAGCATTTTTGCGGACGACACCTATGACTTAGGCTACGTTCATAACTTCGCCTACTCAACCAACTTTTCTTCTTCCAAGCACAGGACGAAGGACCGAGTATCATTTTCAAAGCACGCCGTGCACCAACTCTAAGCCAACCGTTGGACCTTTCCATATTCTAACTCAATTCAACCCATCGGGATTATTCCCATCTATGTGGATTCGTCCCTTTTTTATCGAGCCTACTTGTGCAAGTTGAAGACATACGAATTATTATGTGAAGGCTAAGATGAGGCAGTTCACACGAAACTACCCCACCTGCGAGAGCGGTCGTCTCGACCGAGCGATGTCTTCAAGCAGCCGTTACAAGGCTAAGTCTGAACGTTGTTAGCATTCCGATTCCTCCGATTGACTGAGCGGGATGGGGCACTACAGTATCTACCCCTGTCAATACTGGTCTGGGGGTGCAATCTCCTCATAATACCATGCCAGCTCAGGCTACTCCAAGTCAGTCTGGTGCTGGGGGTGGTCCATATCATGCGGTTTCGCCTCCTAACACATCGAATCAATCTACTGCTCCTCAAGTCTCAGGAGATCCCCTTGAAGCGGAGAAGCTTCTGCATAACCAATTCGAAGTCTTCAAGCAGAAGGATGGTTTACAGAAGTTGGGAATCAAACAACCTTACCCTGTAGAGTGGAAGGAAGTCCCATTTCCACCAAGTACAAGCCACCAACCATCATGTTGTTTAACGGTAGCTCATTTTGAGTCAGTATCTCAACCATTTCGAGGTAATGACTGATCAGCTCCAACCAAATGATGCTCTACCCACTAGAGTATTTGTCGGGTGCTTGGCCGGTGCGGCCTGTCATACCCCGGTCCCGTAGGACCGATCGTCCTCGCTAAGGCGTGATGCCACGTGAGCCTAGGTTGTGCTCACGCAAGGCGGGTTCCATAACTGCCGATTACAGGCTAAGCGACGGGGTTGTCGCACAGAAGTCCCAAGCAAAAATATTGATTATTACAGCAGAAACATGAAAAAAACACAAGTCATGCAAATAGCTCTTATTGATATTAAAACAAAGATTACATAGGTGGGCACGAGGCCAAGATTACAATCACTATTCTCATAATACAAGTCACTATACTCTCTCTTATCTATTAATATAATTTGATAAGCTAGCGGATGCTTCAGATAGGCGATGTCCATACATTATGTCGTGTATAAGTCCAGATATACGGCCGTGCATCTCGAAATACCAAGGAACTCCATACCCCGACGCATCCAAGCGAGCTCTGTACCAACGAGCTTCTACCTGTTCCTGCACATGAAAACTGTATGGGTATCAGTACTCAACTGTACTGGTGGAGTGAGCTCCTCGCCTACCCATACAAAATCATCACGTTTATTTACTTTGTGCGACATAATCCCTTATGATCATCTTCTATTCTTGCCTTAGATTCAATTTTAAGACATAGACTCTTGACCTATCTTGTGTCTCTAGACCATCACCGTGCTATTACACCTATAACTTCCTTATCCTTGCCTCTAGGCCATTCCCGTGCTTGCAACGTCAACTAAGTGTCTTGTTTCGGCCCATACTTAGAGACGCAACTATACGATAGTACCCAATTTTTATGTGACCGTGCTAAAATTCCATGTGCTAACATCGTGGTCGTATCATAAACTCTTTTCGGTTTCCATATTGAGGCTATGTCTCGCAACTCAGTGTAACTTAACCATATTGCCACCTTGCAGCCCTTGCTGCTTTAATCACCACTGACTCAATCAAGATATGTGAACTAAGTGTCACTTAACCAACTTTCCCTACGGTGCTTCCTGATTTAAACTCAAAATGAAAATCCAACTTATATAACTCTATGTCAACAACTTAATACTCGATGCCATATCTCGTACCGAAGTACGGTATCTTCATTGCAGCCAAATCTTAGGTCCAAACATTTTGTTCTGATTGTGCACACATTCAACTCGACTCATTGATACCGTGCACATAATACTCGACTCAATCCAAAGGCATGCATGTGGATCGCTGCTATATGTCGACTTATCTATATGAAAGGTCACTAGCACCACAAGCTATCATGGACTTATAACTTTGCTAGTCGAGGGCCTTTCAACGCAAGTAGCGAGCCCCGTTAAAAGTCTTCGCCTAACCCGTGCTATCATCCAGCACATCTATACCGTGTTTCCTCCTAGACCGAAATGGTCCCGTGGCCCGGGGATGCCGCTCGAGAAAACTTTTACCTTGTCGACAAGTTGTCCAATGACCATGCAAGACTCGACTCGAATTAACGTCTTACACAGTCATTCTTCTTCTAGTATTACCATCTTTTCATGACCATGTTCATGACTTCTAATATTTGAGACCGCCTCGATGACCCATGGTCGCGAGTATTCTTCCATGTTGCCCTATCATTTTACTCAACTCAAGAACGACTATTTGATAGCCCTTTTTCCAAAACTCAACTTGAATCAACCGTGGCTCGTGTCTTAAAACATTAAGTCCATGACATCGTGCCTTAAACCAACTCGTATTCTGTGCAACACTACTGTCCAATAAATACTTTATATGGCGGGCCTTAAGATCGAACATGGGACAATGCTTGCTATGACTTCGATAGCCTAACATAACTTTGCCTAACTAAATTGTGCAACAACTTGACAAATGAAGGCTGCGTCAAGCCTTGCATCGTGAGAACGTGCTTTACACACTTTCGACTTGAACAACAAGTTCTTTGGGTGCCTAGACTTATGCCACAAGCCATGCGATGCAACTTAACCTGTGGGGCAAACAAAGGCTATACCAAGCCTTAAATGTTGGAACCGTGTATGCTTTATCAAGCATTTATGCGGGCGACGCCTATGACTTAGGCTAGTTCATAGCTTTGTGGCGAAGACCAACTTTTCTTTTCCCAAGCTACGGGACAAAGGACCGAATGTTATTTTGAAAGCACGTCGTGCAATACTTCTAAGCTGACCGTGGGACCATCATATTCTTAACTCGATCGACCCGACTTGGAATTATTTCCTTAGCTATGTGGATTCGTCTTTTTTATTATTAAGCCTACTTGTGTATTTAAAAACTTTCATTTTATTAGAGTGAAGGCCAAGCTGAGGCAAGTTCACCGAAGCCGCCCACCTGAGCGAGGGGTCGCCTCGACCGAGCGGGTCTTCGAGCAGTCGTTGCATGGCCAAGTCTGAACGCCGTTGGCATTTTGATTTCTCCGATTGAGCTGAGCGGGACGAGAAATTACATTATACACCACTCAAAAAAGTTTCATCTTCGAAACTAACTGAGTACACTTATCGACTTATAACTTCATTCAACATCCAAGGATTCTCGCTATGCATTTCTTCAATCTGAGCTACGCTCGTGCTTTGGTTATCTTTTGACATAACAACTACATCTCGACTTGGGTAGCTTACACTCATCGTGCATACGGCGATCAACCAACATTCAAGTTCGTCTAAAATCTAATGATCGCACTACCATCAATATTTCTTCGAAACACGATTTCAAAATACTCGATACTTTGTCGTTCCTCTAGTCTTACTTGAATTCAACATATCAGTTAGTTGGATCGTGTACATATTTAAGGCGTCCCCGAAATATATGTATTTCAGCCAAGCCTTGTGATAGTAAATCCAATCCCACCTATCTGATTCATCCTATCAATCCTGAAAACCAATCGTACTGATGCTATCTCTCAAAATAGGGACGTCTCGCCTAACCTTTGACGAGGATGACATCATGAGCATATTTGAATGTCTGATCAAAAGCAACAAACTTCAACTGCCCGAAGCAAAACGGCCAGATGAAGTAGGTAAGATTGATAATTCCAAATACTGCATGTATCACAGGTTCTTGGAACATCCAACCAGGACGTATTATGTACTCAAAGAGAAAATCCAGGAACGCCAAGGCAATCACTCTTCAGCAAGATGAGAAAACCGTGACTGCCAATGCCGTCTCTCTATAATTTGGTGACTTTTCTGTTCAACTTGTACAGGACGGAGTCGTCCCTATTCCAAAAGCTACTCTGGAGATCGTCAGCCTTCCGCCAGCATAAAGTGACGATCTTGTACCACTATCAACTGAGAGATTATATGGATTCAACCTGATTTAGTGGCTGACTTTGAATCAAAGACACCTACTTCCTCTATAAAGTCAAGAAAGGCAACCAAGTACAAGTCATATCATATGACATCACTGGGTGGTCATCTCCTACTTTGGATGCTATCTTCATTCCAACAATGGCTTCACTTCCTTCTACCGAAATGGTAGTACCGAAGCCAGAAATCAATTACCGGCCAGCATTCTATCTATACAGTCAACAGTTCGTGAACTGATGACAAAGATGGGATATGATCTACAAAAAGCTCCTAGCTTGAATGACAGAAAGGATCTCATATACCTCTTTTCCTACATCTTCAACACAATCAGTCCCGTATTGGTCTATGATTTGGACAGATCCTTCATCTCTCCAAAAGAAGTCTTCTAGAAGCAAGACTCGGATGAAGAACTGTAACATGGTTTCCTTCGCACCAGTTCCAGAAGAAGAAGCCATGACTGGTACTCAATCTGGGAGACTCTATCTTAGAGACTATCCAGAGGGATAAGAGAATACAGTAACTCCTCCTCAAGTCTCTGATGCCTCTCCAGCATCTTCTTCTGCCGTCAATGTTCCTTCAGCATCATCGCCTCAAGCGAAACTAGTTCCTCCCAAACCAAAAGTGGCTGACAAAGGCAAACAGCCAGCTCGTTTTGATAAAATATTGAAGAAAACTCCACCTCTTGGACTTGAAAAGCCATATAACTTTGACATATTGGCTCAATTAGCAATACTCCGACAAGGTTATCGATTTTTGAACTCCTGCGTCTCTCAAAGCAAACTCAGGAAACGTTAAGTGAAGCTTTAATACAAGCGAAGCTTGTCTGGCTCATCTTAAGAGACCAAACGAAGAATCGGTGGCATGTTTCCACTGTCATAGTATGATGGAGCTGATTCTCAATATCACCTTCACTCAAGATGATATGCTTCTGGAGGTCAATCGACATGACCGACCTCTCTACTATATGGGATATGTCGATACCATAAAGGTCGATCGCATTCTAGTCGACCCAGGATCTACACTCAGCATTATGCCAAAGACTCTTGTATGTGCTGAAGATCCTAGTTCATAATATCTCTACAACAACCACGATTATTCTGGAGTTCAATTCCAGGAGAAGCGAACCGTTGGGGAAGATTCGTCTGAAAGTCCAAATAGGCAATCTTCGTACGAAGGTCATCTTCTATGTGATTGACAATCATGTCTCCTACAACATCTTGTTGAGAAGACCGTGGTTGCGTGAACATAACATCGTGCCATCCACTCTCCATCAATGCTTCAAGTATGTCGATAACAATGGAGAAGTCCGGAAGAAAGTGGCTGATCTTAATCCCTTCTGAGGCATCGAGGCATACTGACTCCAGACAGTACAAAGAGGAATTCATGAAAGTCGTATTGGCCATGACACTAAAGAAGACCGGAAAGAAAGTTCGGATGACGTCTTGGTGATCTCGGTCAAGGACGACTTCTCTTCCTTCGCTTTTCAAACGTTGACCATCAATCTCTTTCCTTCTATCAAGCATCCTTCTGCTGAAAAGATTGAGTATAGGGAGCTCACCTCATCTGAGCCCCTTTTTATCGACCTTTATCGTAACAAGCCTTCTCCTTCTTCTCATTTTGTTAATCTTAGTAAGCCACCGACTAAGGTCAAGAGTACTGTTGTAAATGATGATGTAAATATCAATAAAGTAGTTTCTGCTTTGCAGTATATTGATGTCAATTATTACACTCCATGTTATCTAGAAATCCTGGATAACTTTGATTATATTGGGAGTAGTTCAACCCCTTCAAATGAAGTATCACTTAAATCAGTACAAGATTCATTCTTTCTGGTTCCCTCCCGCAAGAAGGATGAACATCCTATTCTCTTCAGAAAAGGATTGAATCAAAAGGCTACATCCGATAGTGTTGATAGAAATTACGATAATAGACGACTTCAACTACGTTGTTATAGTCAACAATCGAAGAACATCATCCAAAAGATGGGACACAACTTCAAATCTGGCCCAACGGTGGTAGGGGAAGGCGAACTCCTATTCGTATACCTGCTCCAAAAGGGAAGTCACTAAAATATTATAACAAAACAAAGCATGTATTAGGCTACACTTCGCTGATCGTGACCCCAGATGCCTCTGAGTCTGACAAAAAAGAGCGATCTAACTCTTCTGACTCTGTCTCATAGGATTCGGATACCAACATAGGGCACGTCCATCGAGTGACCCTATCTTCCAATATGGTGACCGTTGAGTTCTCATAAGATGATGACGATTTCGCTGAAGTCCCTGAATATGATCCTTAGGCACAAAGGATGGATCCAATGGAAACTTTGCTTCGAGCAATATGAACCATCTACTAAAGATCAATTAGTCCAGGTCGATATCGGAGATGAAACTTCTCCAAGGCTAATCTTTATCAACAAAAGTCTTCCTGAAGCAGATAAACAAGAACTGATCCAGCTCATTCGGGAATACATTGACGTATTCGCCTGGAGCTATAAAGATATGTCGGGATTAGATCCTCATATTGCTACTCATAAGCTTAACATTCTGCCAAATACTAGGCCAATCAAACAACAACAAAGTCAATTTCGACCTGATATGAATGAAGCTATAAAAGATAAAGTCAAGAAGCTCATCGCTAAAGGCTTTTTCAAGAAGAGCAACATCCGGATTGGGTGGCTAATGTTGTCCCATTTATGAAGAAAATAGGAAAGGTCTGAGTCTGCATCGACTTTAGAGATCTTAATGAAGCTTGTCCCAAAGATGAGTTTCCTCTTCCAATTACTGATGTCATGATCGATAATACTTGTGGGTTCGAACGGATGTCTTTCATGGACGGATTCTTCGGATAGAATCAAATCATGATGAACCCTGAAGATGAAAAACATACATCTTTTCATACTCCTCTGGGAGTCTATTGTTACACAGTTATGCCGTTTGGTCTCAAGAACGCTGATGCAACTTATCAGCGGGCCATGAGCACTCTTCCGCGAACATTTACCGAAGACAGTCGAATGCTACGTTAACGATATTGCTGTCAAAAGTTGTCTAAAGGAAGATCACATCCAAGACTTAAGAACTATCTTCAATCTAATGCGCCAGCATCAACTTAAGATGAATTCTACTAAGTCATTACTGGGAGTCTCTAGTGGCAAATTTCTCGGATTCGTTATTACCTCTAAGGGTATACACGTTGACCCCGAGAAAGTCAAAGCTATTCAAGAGATGCGTCCTCTACGCAACCTAAAAGAGCTACAGGATTCTAAGGACGACTTGCGTACATCAGGAGATTCATCTCAAATCTCTCTGGACGCTGCAGACCGTTCACTCAATTAATGAAAAAAGTGTGTCTTTCGTTTGGACCGAAGAATGCCAGCAAGCATTTGAAGATATAAAGTGGTACTTGATGAACCCTCTAGTCCTAGTGCCTCCAGCCACATGAATACCCTTCCTAGTGTATGTTCGAGTAATAGATCATTCTTTGGTTGCCCTACTAGCCCAAAGAACAAGGAAGGTCATGAGCAAGCTATCTATTATCTTCGTCGTACGGTGATCGGTGCTGAACATCGATACAATCCAGTAGAAAAAGAATGTTTAGCCCTGATGTTCGCTATTCAGAAAATATGATATTATATCATGGGCTAGACCATTCATGTTATATCCAGAGTCAACCCTCTCCGAGTCTTGATAAAGAAATCTAGTACACTCAATTCCAGACATATGGGCTATATTGCTAATACAGTATGATATGGTCTATATCCCACAAAAGTCTGTTAAGGGTCAAGCCCTAGCTGACTTCCTAGCTGCTTATCTAATTTCTGAGACTTCTAAACTATATGATAAAATTCCCAATGAAACTCTGGAATCTAATATGACTTTAGAGGGAATCTCTGCTTGGCATCTATTCTTTGATGGTGCATCCAGAATCAGACCCAAAGACACTATCGTTGCCGAAGTTGGAATTGTTCTTGTATCTCCCGAAGGACTGGCCATTCAAAGAGCCTATTTCCTAGACGAGCCATGTTCTAACAATGTTGCTGAATATTACGCTCTACTTATCGATCTTCAATTGGCTAAACAGTTGGATATCGAATACCTGAAAATATACAGGGACTCTAAACTGATTGTCAATCAGGTTAGAGGCACGTATGAAGTTCGACATCAAGATCTCGTTCCATACCATGAAGCAGCAGTCAAACTGGCTACATCACTCAAAGGCTTCTTCATTGAACATGTACGTCGAGCTTGCAATACAGAAGCTGATACACATGTTAATCTAGCTGCAGTATTAGCGATTCCTGTGAAAAAACAACAGATGATCGTCATCACTAACAGAGAATTATTCTATATCGAGAATAATTTGCATCTAGAATACAACAATTCAGTCGAGATTTGTACTACTAGAGAAGACTATAGAGCTCCTTTCTTCGACTTTGTGGTACATGACAAGATCCCAAAGAAGCCACAACAATCCGTCGATGATCACTCAGATTCTACAATCATATATACCTCCAAAATACTATACAGGTGTTCATTTGACAGGATGCTCTTACACAGTCTTACGGAAGATGAAGCAAAACAGATAATATGTGAAGTCCACGACGATGTCTGTGGTGCACATCAGCTTGGTCCTAAGCTACAAGATCGAATTTGATGCACGGGATATTATTGGCCAACCATGGTGTCAGATGCCATTGAATATTCAAGAAAATGCGAGCATGCCAAATTTATGCGGATTTCATTCATCAACCATCAGAATTCCTGCATCCGACTGTAGCATCATGGCCCTTAGAAGCTTGGGGTATGGATGTTATTAGTCCTATTAATCTGCCTTCATCCGGGGATATCAGTTTATTCTAGCTATAACCGATTACTTTTCAAAGTGGGCTGAAGCTATACCCTTGGCTGAAGTCAAGACAAGCAGTGTCATTAACTTCATTAAACATCATTTGATCTACAGATTCGACATTCCTCGACGAATCATCCATGACAATGGACCTTAATTCATCAATCAGAAGTTCACTCGATTCTGTAATAACAATCGAATCAACAATGGCTTCTACAGCCTACGATCCCGCAGTTAACGTTTTAGCTGAAGTGTTCAACAAAATGATCATCAAGCTTCTCAAAAAGTTCGTTTCCACCAATAAAAGTAACTTGAGCGAAAAGCTTGAAGAATGTCTATGGACCTACCATACGCATTCCGACTGGTTGTACACCTTGCTCTTTGGTGTATGGATGTGAAGTTGTCCTGCCATTAGAGATTCAAATTCGTTCTCTAAGGATTGCCATTGCCAACGAGCTCACAATAGAAAATAATGATTGTATTCGACTTTAGGAGCTCGAAACACTTGATGAGAAGCGGCTACTAGCTCAACAACACATAGCTATATCAAGTCCGTATCTCAAAAGCCTTCAACCGTAAAGTCAAAGTACGAGCATTTTAAAAAGGCGAGCTAGTCCTTACCGTCAGACGTCCTATGACTATGACACACATGAGTAAGGGCAAGTTCGAACCAAAGTAGGAAGGTCCCTACATTATAAGCAAAGTTTTCTCTAACGGAGCTTATCAACTGCCGGGGATGGATGGATGAATTTCTATGATGCTATCAACGGCAAATTCCTGAAGAAGTACCATGTTTGAAGGTGTGTACTGTATTTTTTTGACAAATATTGAACATACTTCAAATCTTTGAATTATTAACTCATCTGCAAAATCCCCAGTGGAGTCTATCCAAATCTTATGATACATCTTCATTGATCCACAACATCTACTACATTATCACAAACATCGTCTTTTGAAACCCAGCTGTTTTAAGAGATATTATATCTTTGAGTCCCAGTTGGCCCAAAGATAATCAATAGATATACGAATTCACGTCCATATTACCTCTAAATTCTATTATCTACATTAACGACTCGTCACGTCCATATTACCTCTGATGATGTCGTCTCAAAAATGATAATATTTTCTGTTATATTCTGTCATGTCCATATTATCTCTGAACATATATAATAAGTATTGTTATTTGCAAGAAATAGGCCATGTCCAGTACCTCTAAAATATTTCTTATTCATATCTATTGCGTGTGTCTCAAACAAATACATAATAAGTAATAGAGCCACAAAAAGATCATCAGTTCTCATTCAATAACGTGAAAATTATTATATTCATCAAAATGTTCAAAAAAAAGTTATCACAATCTGATAATTTTATTTCGAAGGCTGGATACTAAGGTCGGTGATCAACCTCTTCAAGAATTCAGCTCGCTCTACTCTGGAGTCGATCACCCTTTGCCTGGCCATGTTTTCCGAATTCTAGGTCAAAAGGTTGTAGTGAGTTAACTTGGCGTTCAATTTCTATACCCTGAACTTGGACGAATTCATCTCGCTGCCTTATCAGACCATCCAGATGACTTGCGGCAACTTGATGCAGTTTAAGAACTTCTTCTTCACACTTCTTGGTTATTGTGATCGCCTCGCGAAGCTTGGCCATATCAGCTTCCAACTTTTGAAGACGAGTTTGGCATTCAGCAGCTTTTCTCTTTCTCTGCGGCTTCAGTCTTGTAATGCTCAACGACAGAGGTAGTTTCGGCACTGCTCGTCTCCATTTCTCCAAATCGCACTGTGAAGGCAACTACATAAACTTTCAAAGCTAGCTATCGTGCTTCATATTCATGAGCCATTGCCTCACATTCTGTATCCACGAGTCTTTGGATGTTGCCTTTTGCCAAATCTTGATAAGATTTGATAAGCTCTTCAAGTGCATCCAAGATATGCTCTAAAAAGCTGACTTTTTTAGTATCGTCGATATTGCGGATGGCTTCAATGGAAAATGAAGCAGTTCTCCTTACTGATTCCTAAGGGAGGCTTTTCTCCAAGGCCATCTGAATAAGAGTATTGAGAGAGAGAAAGAAGGCGCTTGTATAAGTCTCGACGAGGCTATTTGTTATTGCCAATATGCCAGGTGTCGCCACTTTGCCAACAACTTCTTCTTTTGCAGAAGATGGATTGATTGCAGCTTGTGCACCAGGAAATTTTGGTGCAGACATCCTTAAGGAGCTTCCTTCTGCAGTATGAGTCCCCATGTCTAGGAAAGCCATGGTGGAACTAAAGCTGAAGGCTATAGACGTTAACGGGGCTACAACAATAGTCCCCACGTAACCCTCTGCAATTAAAAAGCACAATTATATATCATGTCAAACAATATCAAAGAAGCAATGATGAATAAAGTAAAAAATTTACCTAAATTTGGCAGCACATATGGAGTCTTGCGAGGCGTGGTGTCTCGTTCGATGATGAGCCTCGTCATAGTATCCTCAGAGACGGCTGCTTAGCTGCTTCCAGCCTCTGAACCACCTGACATGAAGCGGCTGCTCCCAGCTGCAGATTCAGCCTGGTCACCTGGGGCTGCCACCTCTGACCCTTCCATTTCAAAGACGCATTCAGTTGGGGTCTGGATCTCCTCAGCATTAACTTCTTCAAGGTTTTTGTCACCTTCAACATTTTCAGGACCTTTGGCAAGGCCTTCATCATCTTCATCATCTGGGCTTTCATCACCCTCAATATCAACATCAGCATTCTCATCGCCTTATGGTTCATCAAGATTCTGATTGTCTTTTTAGCTCTGGTGGCTCTTATCTTCATTCTCACCAGCAATAAGGCCATCCTTGACCGTCGAGTCCTGATCTTTCTCGGTCTCTTTTGGACCTTGGTTTACTTCAGCTTTATCAAGATCAGAAAAAGCATCTATGGGTTCTTCTTCAATCAGATTGTCATCAAAATTGCAACCATCTAGTGCTTCTACCATCTCCTAGTCTTCTTAAGAGTGTGTAGGAGTTTGGGCTATAGAGGGAGCTAGAATGTTCGGAACATCCTCCGAGGGTAATGTTTCTTCAGGAGTTGTGACTTCCGAAAGATCACCAGTAGGGGATGGTAACATTATTCTGGCCACAGCAAGTGCATTCACAGGAATGGTGATCTTTACGAATGCTGGTTCTGAAATAGGGACCGGAGGAATATTCGCTGCAACAGTTGAAGCCAGGATATTCATTGTTGGAGTCTCTACAAATAGAAAACATACATATCAACACAAATACTCAGTGAATTAGTATCTGGAAGGACAAGAGTATCACCTTTTGGGGACTGTGGGTTTGTGACGATAATGACGATTTTGGTTGACCAGAAGACTGTCCCAGCACTGAAGGAAAAAACGAAGCTGCAGTTTTTTGCTGCACAACTTAGGTTACCAGCAGTTTTCTTCTTGTTTTGCGCATGAGAGGTATTGGAGGAGATCCCTTGGATCCAGAAGGTTCATCCCGCACATCTGGCCCTCTGCTAGTCTCTTTGGTAGGAATTCTGCTTTCTTTTGGGATTAGAGAAGGAGTTGTCCCCGTTCCCCCAAAAGAAATTCTTGTTTCAACCTGTCGCGCCTGGGATCTCGTCCTCGCTGCGGGCTATTCAGTAATAATAAATGCTTCTTTCTTTTTCTTCTTCCGAGCCTTAGGAGGAGAAGGAGGTTTAGCTGGGGCAGATTGGGTAGTTGATTCCCCAACTTTTCGTCTTTTACTAGCCCCTTTTGCACGAGATTTCTCTTTCCGCCTCTTGAAAGTGATTTCTAGCGGATCATTCACTTCGTCAGGGAGGCCGACAAGTTTAGCTTCAAGAGGTTCATCAGCAGGAGCATTTTCCTCAGCCTCTCTGAACTCTAGGTTGGTCTTGGCTCCTGCTCTCGACCGTCTGACACTAACAAAACTATCAGACAAATTAAAGCCTTCGAAGAAGATATTGGCCGAAGTATAAATGTTCGCATATGTATGTAACATATACGGGCCCACTTCAGGACAGCAGAGGGAATTGAGAATTTAGCCTTAGTTCCTTTGGCACTATAATATCTCTACCCTCTAGCACCATCGATCAGATATTCGGAGGCTTTTAGGCATGTGGTTGCTTTGTCGACGTGCATTTGACTATAGCCAAACTGGCGGGCAAATTGGCTAGGCAGATACGGTTCCAGGCAATACTCACCCCCAAACCGATATATCAGGGAGTGGTTCTGATCATCTTCAACACATAAAAGCAGTTGGCAATGGACGAGCACCCATAGGCTCTAGGTCCAGGAGGTGGAGGAACGTAATAGAACCTCCATTCAGAACCCATATTTAATACTTTTCGGCAGTCAGTAAGAGAGTTTACTTTCCACCGAGATGTGGCATAACTTCTGATGATGTCTCCTTCTATGACACCTAAAGTAGGATCTATCAAGATGGGATTGTGTAGCAACAACCAGCCAAGCAAATAAGTATACGACATCTCAGTACGAGGAAATCTGTCTCGAGTAGTTGGATCCATCATCATGGCATCTGTGAAAGAACGAAGACCCGCGCTCAACCGGCATGTCATCACAGAAAAAATGTACATTTTGTGTCCGAACACTAAATGTATAACAGCAAAACACCTCAGGGGATCCTACCAACAGTACTGGCTCCGGGGACCACGAACTGTTACAGCCACAATGAGAGAAAACCTGCCAGAGTAGCCTCTCGAGACATTTGTCTACCACATTGTCTTATATAAGTCTCGATAGGAGTACCAGCCGTAAATCACGCCAATACTCCTTCAGCTCATTGTCAAAATGCCTTGACCTTTCTATCAATTTCTGGATAGTACTGCGGTCAAGTGGTTCAAAAAAGCGAGGCTCACAATCTAGGTGTTCCTACCTTGTCTTCCTGGATGTGGCCCAAAAATAGATAAAACAACCATTTGGACAAATAATACGTCCCCTTGCATGACTCTTGTATAGAATGGAACAGATCATGAAGTGGCATAACAACTCATCGAAGACTGCCACTATTTTCGGGTTTTTCTCGGCTAAAGCATCCAATTCTTCATTTGTTGGCATATACTCTTCATATGGGTTTTCACCCATTGGCAGATGAGAGAGGTATTATATTTCATGAAGGGCAAAGTCAATCTCTCCCCGAGGGGTTCCAAAGGTGCCCGTCCTATTGTTGTATCTTTCTACCAAGGCCAAAAACAAATTGGAATTTATGCGAATTCTATAGGAAGTAGTCCAAATGGGTTTATAAAGCTCTAATTCAAGCAGTTCGTCACTAAAGTTGTTTAAAGCCCATATTGAAAGCTGGTTCCAGCGTTTGATATCTGGATTCATCAAGCCCGTCAATCTCATATTCTGAGCTGGATACTTTTCTTCAGCCTTAGTAAACAGGTTCGCAAAGAAAGGTATCCTAACTGGAATCATCAGAGGTGAATCCTCAGGAGGCACGTAGCTTGGTTTTAGGCCTCTCAAATAGGTGCTATTATTCTTCGACGAACTGAAGAATATGTCTCTATTTTGAGGACCTAGTCTATGGCATATCCTTCCAACTCTGGCCTATTGAAAAGGAGTCATATCTCATGCCATGTTTCAAGGATAGCTGGTATGGACATAACGAGATAGGGACAGATGTCTCCATATCAGTGAGATATTAGTCTGTTTCCACTATGATAAAATTGCTTTTCTAGCTTCGATTTAGGCTAAGAATCTTTCTTGATAACTTTGCCAAACAAGAAGGCTAGTTTCTTGTGGGGAACATGATCCAAGCTTATGAGGGGTTCATCATTCATCAGACATAATAAAGTCTTGTCATCCTGAGACTTTAGCACAGATCTTCTGGTTTCAGGAAGATCGTATTGAGAAAAATGGACATGAGAGAGTCTTCTTGATACTCAGATACCCGAAAGGCAGAAGCCAATTCCTCAGTAAAAGGGTCTTCTCTCAGATCAATTGCAAAAGAAAATTTAGAGTTAAAATCTTGAAAAGAATATTTTCTTAAAGAAACACCCTACACCATCATGAATGGCACAGGATAAGAAGAAGAGTCCTCAATTGGCGCATACAGAGTGACAGTTCTTAAATCCAGTAGTGCATCAGTCAGTCAACATATGATTTGCGCATCACATCGAATGGTGCATCATGCTTAAGATCACAAATGGCGCATGGCATCATTTTTTATGATTGATTTTAGCCAACACTTTGAAAGAGGTGGCGTAGGTTGTAGATGGCGTAAAGCATCGATCAATACTCTGAAAGAGGCGGTCGATGTTGGCCCTTGATCGTGCTACGTGCGAATGGCACAAACGTTCTGTTGTCATCTTGTCCGATTAATTTTTTCACCTTCAAGAGTGGCATTCGCCTCCTCGGCTCTCGTCGATGGCATGAGGTGCTGCGACACCATCAACGGAGGCACGTATGAAGTGGCTCCGGCCACTTTTTTCCCTTTCTCAGCTGCAGTTCTCTTTGGGGCCATTTCGATTGATCAGAAGCTTCAAAAGTTGAAGAAAATGAAGAGCTTGAGAAGATGAGAATTCGAGTAAAAGTGTTTTCTCTCTTCTATCGGTATAGCCTAAAGCTATCTGTAATAGTCGCATAATCCGCGCCCAAAACTCGGGGTCAGTTGAGATTCTGTCATGCGCCAATCACACAGAAATGCTTCTTATTCAAAGTATTCCAAATTTTGAAGCTTTTCAAATTTGAAAACTTTGAAGAGGTCTTGTAGAAGCTTAAAAAGTATAATTATCATCATGCGCTACTCATAAAAGGCGCTAGAGTATAAATCATCAAATGGTGCTGGCCGTCAGATGGTGCATGGCATTAGTTGGTACTAGACGTAGGTGGCGCTAGCTGCCATGTGGCAAGCTTCCTCGAGAAGCTGAAATAGTTGTCATCATTACTGACAGCATGTCAGTCGAGGAAAATCTGTTCAAATCTCGAACGCGCAGCGGTCGAGAAGATTGTGTCAGATTTGTCATAATTATTGACAACTGCCTCGTGCCATTTGCAGTTGGCAAGAGATAATCAAATATCATCACATTAAGCAAAGAGCACTAAATATCAAGTAGCTCTCGGCGCCATTTAACAGTTGGCGCTATTCGATCAAATTATCCAGAAGCAGTTAGATGATGTGGCATGCATGCCACTAATCTTAATGAACGTGTACATGATACTGCCTACGACCAAGCGTATCTATCTCACAGAATGCCATGCTCTAAGTAGTCAAATCAACCGTTCGTGCGACTGTATGAATGGTGCACCAATTGCAGTGTGCGCCAATCAGGATAACTACTTAACAGTTATCTCTAAACTCTATAAATAGAGTTCCAAATCACTTTCAAAGTCACTAATAATCAAATCTCCTGAGCACTTGCTGCAACACTCTCCAAAGGCTTTGTTCTTTAACATCGCATCGTCCAAGGGATAAAGTGATCGTCTTCTGATCAGATTCCTACAATTGTACTTTCCCAAAAATTAAATTGTACTTTTGTACTCTTCTCAGTTTGTAATCAAATAATTTTTGTTCTTGCAAACAAAGGGTGATAAACTTTCACTATGAGAAGAAAAGGAATTACAATAACTCTCTGAACACTTTTTTTCTTTCTCTCAAGAACCCTCTACCGCAAAGATAAAGAAGAAGACAAAACTCTCTAAAATTTTGTGTTGAATTTATTCAACAACTTTAACTCTCTCGTGTTGAAATTATTCAACAACTTTAACTCTCTCGTGTTGAAATTATTCAACAACTTTCATTAAACATAATAAGATATCTCAAGGGAACCTTTAGTTCCATTTATAATGTTATGTGTCCATATATAAAATCTAATCTTATGTAGACTTATCATATATTACAAAATCCATATATGGAAATCCAATATATGGAAAATAATATATGAAAATTCACTCAAATATATTGTCTAAGTCAAAAATTGTCATTGTCATATTTTGTTTGACATTCATTTTCATATCTCCACATTGGCAATGTTTTGCCACAAGATAGAGCCGACACACTTCTCCATCGCACAATTTCACCAAATCAACAACTCGTCAATCTCGTCCCGAAGGGCTCTCAAGCAATATGAAGGACTTTGAGCAAGTCCAAGTAATATTAGAACTTAGCTCCAAGAACAACCTCGATCAATATATCAATGTGTTATCCTTGATATGCACATTTTCAAGTGCAATGTCACCGTCTTCTACAACATGTTGTATGAAGTGGTAGCGAATATCAATATACGTGGTCCTTGCATGGGACTTGATTCATTGCCAAATGGATATCACACACGTGCTGTCACAATGCACATCAACTACATCCTGCTTCACCCCCAAGTTATCAATCAAGCCACGAAGTCATAGGCCTTCTTTCACTGCCTCTGTCACAATCATATAGTCTGCTTCCATAGTCGATAAGACAACCGTATCACTCCCACTTTTTACAAATAGGGGTAAAATGGTCATTTTTGCATTTTTGGGAATTTTAGAATTTTTTTATTTAATTATAATGTTAATTTTTAGAGTCGGGTTCGAATTTCAGCTCATTCCGACTTGTATCGGAGACCCGGGGTAGCTTAGACTCTGATCGGGAGCCAAACTTAAGTGAGACATGGCCCATAAAATCCCATAAATTAGCCTGGTACTTTTAGATATTTCCTCCGTGACTTAATCGTCAATTTGCAGATTTTAACTTGGTTTTTCCGACCCCAAAAATTGTTTAAGTCATTTTGACCTAAAGGGGGCTTAGAGGGCATTTTGGACATTTGCCAAATGCCCCCAAACCCCCTACTATGGCCGGCCACCATGGGGAGGACCCTCCCTCTTCATTTACTTCATCTCCACTCTCAAGTTCTTCCCCCTTTTGTTCTTTCCCAAAACCTAGACCTAGAAATTGAGATTTCATCTCTTAATCTTCCATTTTTTTCCAAATTTCTTCCATAGATCCTTTCTACACCATCAAGGGAGGGTACTACCAAGTTTGGGAGAAAAGTGCAAGGTGGAAGTGTCCATTCTTCAAGAATCTTCGTATCGGAGAGAGTTTCATTAGGAATCACTCCTAATAGGTAATTTTCTATTCTCTAATTCATTCTCCTATGAAGTTTAATTGATTTTGGAACCCATAGGAACTATACCATGGTGTCCCTTTGTGTCAAGGTTAGAGGCCTATGGGAGACTCCTAGGAGGACTAGGATGTGTGTTTGTGTCCATGTATCCATGTGTGAGTGTGTATCTATGTATATATTTATATTTATATTTATATATATATATATACATATATATATATATATATATATATATATATATATATATATATATATGTGTGTGTGTGTGTGGTGTGTGTGTGTCCACATATATGTGGTCCATAATATAGATATCCATATGTGTGTGTGTGTCTATATATATATATATATATATATATATATATATATATATATATATATATATATATATATAATATATATATATATATATATCCATATGTGTGTGTGTCTATATATATATATATATTATATATATATATATATATATATATATATATATATATATATATATATATATATATATATATATATAAATATATGTATATCTATGTATATATATATATAGAGTGGGATAGGAGGAGTTTTAGAGAGGAATATATATATAGAGTGGGATAGAGGAGGAGTTTAGAGAGGAATGGAGAGATTAGAGAGAGTTAGAGAGGGAGAGAAAGAAGGGAACACAACAGCAGCAAGGGGGGTTTTGGGCTGCTGTCCCCCCCCCCCCCCCCAAACAGCAGCAAATAGCAATAGTAACAACAACAATTAGCAGTAGTAACAGCAGCAATTTAGCCCCCTTTGACCCCCCTTTTTACCCCCTAAGCACCCCTATATATGCCTATATACACATGTATAACCCATATGTAGCCCAATATATACCCATATATACTCCTATATATAACCATATATATCCCCCTAAAATGGCCTATGAGTGAATGTGTAGAGTGAGATTTGGAGTGAGTGTGGGTGAATTGGAATTTAGTTAGAGGGTGAGTGAAAGGGTGATTTTGAGTTCTGAGTGTCGGAACGCGTCCAAATTTGAGATGGGACTTAGATATGTAAAATAGAGTTTGCGGGTAGGCTCCTAAGTTAAAATCGGGATTTCATTGGAGATTAGGAGAAGGGTATCTCAATATATCATTGAGTATCTTACGATACTCAAGATAATGAGATTTTTACCTTTTTTTGACTTTTAGATATCAAGATACTGTGATACGGTATCGAGATTCTAGGAGGGGTTTAAATACCATAATAGAGAGTGGGGGAGAGCTTAGGATGAATAGGGAAAGCCTAGAGTGGGAGTTAGAAGCTAAAGTGGGATTTTTACCAAGATAATGGGCAAATCAACAACATGGACCGTAAGATGGACTGGATGTCCACTTTACCTAGAAAACTTGGTAGGTAATGTTAGTGTAGGTTAGTATCCTACTACCCTAGAAAGCCGGGAGTGGAACTCCTAAGGAAAAGCTACTTGGCCTTAGTATTAGGGTAGAAAGGGTAAATGGGATAAGTAGGGATAATACCCATTTTCCAACATATGAGTTTAATACTTTAAGATATAGCTAAAATTAGGATATTATGGTTGGTAATGGTTAGAAACAAGGTTGTGAAAAGCGCTAGGCGCTAGTCGGGCGGACACCTTCTGCTAGCGCCTAGCCCACCTAGGCGGGTGCCTAGGCGGACGCCTAGATCTAGGCGGTTCAAAAAAAAAAAAGAATCCAAAAAAATCTACTGAAAATTGCAGAAAAAAATCCATAAAACCCCAAAACATGCATAGTTGGATGTCGGGGGGATTAGGCGGGCGCCTAAGCGGACATCGGGCGGGCACCCACGCCTAGCGCCTAGGCGGTCTAGGCGGACGCCTTTTAGAACAGAGGTTAGAAATATTGAACTTGGACTAGTTTTGACCACGGTTGACTATTTTGACCAAAGTCAACCAAAAGTCAACCGTAGCCTATATTTACTAGAACTTGACCGGTTGACCCAAAGTCAACTGTTAGTCAACGTTAGTCAAGTTTGACCTAGAGTTGACCTAGGGTTGACCAGAGTTGACCATTGACAAAAAGTCAACTGTAAGTCAACCGTTGACTTAAATCGACCTAGTTTAATTTTGTTTGACTTGCAATGACCTAGTTCGACTTTATTAGGCCTAATATGACTTAGATTGACCCTGTACAATCTAGTTTGACCTTGTTTGATCTAGATTGACTTAGTTTGACATATCTTGACCTAGTTTGACTCAGTATGACTTAATTTTACTTCCAAACCATTATATTGATGCAGTATTCCATCTATAGGTCCTTGAGGTACTGTTCTTGGACACAGTCGACTTATCCATCACATCACAGGCGAGTATATTCTCTGATAACTTTTCTAATTTATGATAATTATTATAATTCATGTAATTAGTGTAGATATGCTTGTTCTCGATACATTGGTCACATGGATTGGTATTCATGGATCCCGACATGAGATGTTATTCCTTGTTATCTTGGTATATCTTGTGCAAGCCTCCTTGTAGCTCTTGTGCAGTATATGGACACCGATTCTCGAGGAGACTTGCTCCCTTCTCGTAGAATCCGTGTCGTAACGTGTTTTGCTTGGATCCACTCTACTAGTCGGGGGTGGGGGAGTATTAGTGTAGATATGTGGTCAAGCCTATTGTGCATAGATTGATTGTGAGTGTTGATCATACACCCGCCGTATGGTTAGCCAGGCCTGTTACTATTGTGCATGTCCCAAGCCGGCCACATATTGTAGCTAGTACTCACACCTAGATAGATGATTCTTGATTCTTGTACATGCCATGATCAGTTTACTTGTCTTGTTCTAGCTCTAGATTTACAGCTATCTTGCCATGATACTCACATGTACATTCCATGATTTCTTGTATATACTCTCTATTTATAGTCTTATAGCTTTTGTCATATCTTGTGAACTGTTGTTAGTTGATTGTACGTTCCATCCTGACTGGATATGTTGATAAAATATTACAGATAGCGGTGAGGAGGATTGCTATACCTACTACGGTTCGATTGACGTAGTGGGCTTAGACTTGGAGACATTGGTTCAGCAGGGCTTAGCTCCATCCGACGAACCTCTAGCTTAGTTTAGTTAGAGTAGATATTTTGGACTGGACCTTGTCTCCAGCTTGCTACTTATGTTTATGATATTATATTTGGGATTGTATAACTATATTACTTGGTGTCTCTTTCTCTCGTTGTTGAGCTGGATATTGCACTTGTGATTTTTATCTATCTAGTTTTCGTGCCATGATTCTTCCTTCTAGATTGTGATTGAGTTTATCAGTATTTTATATTATATACCTCCGTGCGGAGATGATAGGTTATTATATACTGTTTGTTGACTAGTAGACCTACAGTATTCTACGCCATTTTTATGGTGTAGGCTGGACGTTGTCACGCATTTGTGCCCCTACCTAGGGTGCGGGTCATGACACGTTTTTAGTGGTGGCCCATGCAGGTCCTAAGTCGCAATTAGTGCGATATCGTAGTGGCACTCGACTTAGAGTGTTGTTACGAGCCTGCGGTACGTATCTAGGATAGGCTAAGGCTAAGTTACTCAATCACAAAATAGGAAAACTTCCACTTGCTGATCTTTTAACTGTCCTTTGATATTGATTCTTGCATTCTAACTGTCCTCCTTGATTAAATTTCATGTGCCATATTGATTTCCTTCTTTTATTCTATCTTCAGGATGGTGCAGACCAGGTCCCAGCATCCTGAGTCTGCGGACGTGGAGAGGTCTGCTATGACTCGCGGACCTGATCCAAACACTCCTGTTGCAGTCGGGGTGTCGGCAGCAGCTCTTGGGGGCGCTCCTCCGCCAGTTTTGAGGGCTGACCCTGGGGTTGCTACGACTATTCCGGCCATAGTACCAGTGGTTGATATGGGCGCTCTTCTTCCTCCTACACAGCGGATTCCTCTGCCAGTTGCAAACGTACTTCCACCTCCACCTCCTCTGCCTACAGACGTGGGGCAGATGCTTATTTTTCCAGAAGATGCTGGAGACTCAGAGAGTCCAGGCTGAGGCTCAGTAGAGGCAGACAGACGCGATACGTCAAGGCAGGAGGATGTCCATCAGTTGGCCCTTGCAGCCGTGGAGCATAGGGCTCCGTATCATGGGGCGCGCCGAGGTACAAAGATATTCAGGACTTCAAGAAGCTAGGGTCCCGTGACTTTAGTGGGACCGAGGGTATGGTCTATGCCGATGATTGGCTCGAGGATATCGAGTGGCAGATGAGGGCCTCCCGCCTCGCAGACGACCTGAAGGTCGAGGCGGGGGTTTGCAGTTGCTAGATATTGCGCGCACCTAGTTCAGGAACGAGCCAGCCCTTGCTGAGGAGGGCCATACTTGGGCCGAGTTCAAGCTTCTCTTCAAGAAAAAGTTCTTTTTCCCTACAGACAAGATCGACCTGGTGAGGCAGTTCCAGGATCTGCAGCAGGGCAGTTTATTCGTGGAGGAGTACGCCACAGAGTTCGGCCGTTTGAGCCGATACACGGAGTACATGGTTCGAGACCCGGAGATCAGGACGAGCCATTTCAGGGAGGGACTGACCTGGGATATCAAGATCCTCATTCCCTCCTTTTATGAGACTTATACCCAGATCTATGCGGAGGCCCGCAAGGTAGAGCGGGAGTGGAGCTTGAAGCCCAAGAGGGATCGCGATCTTTTCTCGGGGCTACTAGCAGCGCGGGTGCTGCTAAGCGCCCTCAGCTTCAGCATCGTTTCTAGCATCACCAGCCGCAGGTTCAGGCCAAAGCACCGGTTCAGCAGCTGCAACACACTCAGCAGAGGTAGGCACAGCATGGGGCTTTTTACAGCTTCTGCAAGAAGCCTGGTCACATTTTAAGGTTTGCCGGAAGAGGCTAGGAGTGTGTTTCTTTTGCGGCGGCGTAGGCCATCAGTTGAGGAGGGTGTTCAGTGAACCCTCGTATTACTGGTACAGCTCTAAGGGCGTCGGCAAGAGTACCTGCAGTACAGCCGAGGGGTCCACTTCCGACCCAGCAGCAGCGGTTTACATAGCACCACCAGCAGCGGGGTGTTCAGGGCAGGGCTTTTGCTCTTGCAGCGAGGAGATCGAGCCAGTTGCAGATGTTGTTGCTGGTTCGGTTCTTCTTGATTCTTTTCCTGCCTTAGTATTGTTTGATTCAGGTACTACGCACAGTTTCGTATCAGTTTCTTTTGCACTTAGGCACAACATTATTGCTGAATATTTGGGTAGGACTTGCAAGATTTGACCGGAGGAGGTATTATCCTGGTTAATAATATTTCAAGGGTAGAGAGTCACCCTGGGAGGTCGGGATTTGAGCACGTGCTTGCTCGTAATGCCACTTCCGAGCTACGATGTGGTACTCGGTATGGACTGGTTGAGGCACCATGTAGTATAGATTGAAGAGCAGACAGAGTGTGTTTAGTCCGCCAGGAGAGCCAGTATTTTAGTTTGTCAGAGGAGCAGTAGAGCCGAAAGATGGATTCTGTGGAGCCTTGTTGGCAGGGCAGGAATTGCCGCATCCATTTATTATAGATTTCTTGGATGTCTTTTTCGAAGATTGTCGGGGATGCCATCGGACAGAGATGTTGAGTTCATGATAGACTTGATGCCGAGCGCTGAGCTATTTCTCAGCAATCTATCGGGTCAACAACAGCGAGTTGGCAGAGCTGAAAAAGCAAGTCGACGAGCTGCAGGATAAGGGCTTTATCAGATCCAGTTCTTCATGTTGGGCGTGCCAGTCCTGTTTGTCCCGAAGAAGGACGTACGATATGGATGTGTGTCAACTATACCGAGCGCTCAACAACCTCACTATCAAGACAGGTATCCTTTGCCCAGGATTGATGACTTGTTTGATCAGTTGAGCGGCACGAGGGTGTTCTCGAAGATAGACTTGCGATCTGGTACCATCAGCTGAAGGTGAAGCGGGATGACATTCCGAAGACTACTTTTCATACCCGTTATGGCCAGTATGAGTTTACCGTCATGCCGTTTGGGTTGACTAATGCCCCGGTGGTATTCATGAACTTGATGAATAAGGATTCCATCCATCCTTGACAAGTTCGTGATGGTCTTCATTGATGACATTCTCATCTATTCGAAGATGCCTGAGGAGCACGAGGCATCTGCGGGTTGGCTGGAGACTCTGAAGAGGGAGCAGTGTATGGAAAGCTGTCGAAGTACGAGTTCTTCTTGGACCGAGTGGAGTTCCTGGGCCATGTTGTATCAGGTGATGGATTTTAGTGGATCAGAGGAAGATTGTGGCGGTGGGTCTTGGTCGACACCCAGTTCAGTTGTCAAAATTCGGAGCTTTCTGGGTTTGGCAGTCTACTATAGGAAGTTCGTGCAGGACTTCTCTCGAATAGCAGAGCCGATGACTAGACTCACCAGGAAGGACGTAGAGTTCGTCTGGACTGATGAGTGTCAGGCTGCTTCGAGGAGCTGAAGAAGAGGTGACATCGGCTCCTTTTGACGTTGCCATCTGGGTCTGGAGGATTCACGATTACAGTGATGCTTCGGAGAAGGGTCTGGGTTGCGTTCTTCAGCAGCATGGAAAGGTAATTGTTTAACATCTAGGCAGTTACGACCACATAAGAAGAACTACCCGACTAATGATTTGGAGTTGGCAGCAGTCATATTTCCTTTGAAGCTATAGAAATACTATTTGTACGGAGAGCGTGTGGAGATTTTCACTGACCACAAGAGCTTGAAGTACGTGTTTATCCGAAGAAGCTGAATATGAGACAGAGGCGATAGTTAGAGATGAAAGGATTTTGATATATCCTTACAGTACCATCCGGGAAGGCCAACATGGTTGCGGATGCTTTGAGAGGTATCCCGTAGCCATATGTTTGATGATGGATCGTCACCTTCTGGCAGATCTGGAGAGCTTGGGCATAGAGGTGATAGTTCCTGGGTTTGAGGAGTAGATATGGGGTCTTCAGGTGCAGTCAGAGCTGATGGACAGAGTAGAGCAGATCAGTTGAGGATGAGGCTCTGAGAGTTATCAGGGAGCAGGTCCGGGCAGGACTGTTGGATAAGTTCTCTATAGCGGGGATGGTCGTTGAGGCATGGTACCAGATTGTACGTGTCGAGCGGGGAATTCGGGAGGAGGTTCTTCAGAAGGCGCATCGTTCTATCTATGCATTCTGGGGCCAACAAGATGTACAGAGACTTGAGACAGCATGTTTGGTGTATGGCATAAAACGTGAGGTGGCTCAGTTCATTTCTAGATGTTGGTATGCCAACAGGTGAAAGCCGGGAGGCAGATACCAGGTGGATTGCTCCAGCCACTACCCATTCCTGAGTGGAAGTAGGAGCATATCACTATGGACTTTGTGTCTGGACTTTCGCGTTCTCCAGGAGGATGCAATTTGGGTCATTGTTGATCGATTGACCAAATCGGCCCCTTTGCCTTTCAAGGTGGGTTTGTCTACAGAGAGGCGGCTGAGATGTACGTGCGACATATAGTCCAATTGCACAGGGTTCCAGTGAGCATAGTCTCGGATCGGGACAGCGATTTACTTCTCATTCTGGAGGAGTTTGCAGCTTAGCTTGGGCACTCACTCAAGTTCAGTACCACATACCACCCCCAGACAGACGGACAGTCGGAGAGGATGATTCAGACCCTCGAGGATATGCTATCCTGTATCTTGGACTTCGGGGGATCTTGGGAGGACCACCTCACTTGGTAGAGTTTGCTTACAACAACAGCTACCAAGCCAGTATAGAGATGTCACCTTCGAGGCTCTATACGGACGGAGGTGCCGTACTCCTTGTCTGGGATGATGTCGGCGAGAGGGTTTGTTGGCCCTGAGTAGTAATGAATGCTGTGGAGAAGGTCAGGATTATCAGAGATAGACTTCGGGTGGCGCAGGACAGGCAGCGGCAATGGGCCGATAGCCACCGAAGGCCGTTGGAGTTGAGGTATAGTTTAGATTTTTCTAGTATTGAGTCTGATTGTGATTATTTAGATCAAGCTTTAAGTCTGTATTTTTATTCTAGGTTGGTGATCTTAGTTTCTGCGGATTTCTCCGACGCGAGGCACGATTCGTTTTGGTGGGGCGGGAAGCTTAGTCCACGATACATCGACCTTTTCGTATCTTGGACAGGGTCGGTGTAGTGGCTTACCGACTGGAGTTACCGCCCGCACTAGAGGGAGTGCACAACGTGTTCCACGTGTCGCAGCTGAGACGGTACGTGGCAGATCCCAGTCATGTCTTGGACCACTCCGAGATCGAAGTGGGACGACCTCAGCTATCCAGAGAAGCGGTTGAGATCTTGGACCGAAGGGAGAAGGTGCTCCGGAACCAGGTCATTCCCTTGGTTCGCGTTGCATGGAGGCACCACTCTCCAGGTGAGTCTACCTGGGAGAGGAAGACGACATACGGGAGCAATTTTTCTATTCTTCGAGCCTTGAGTAAATTTTTTTCTTCCATTGCTTCTTTATGTTACTGTGATAGTTTCGCCTTCAATTCGAGGACGAAATTTGTTTTAGGTGGGTAGACTTGTCACTTCCAGTTTTCACAAATAGGGTAAATAGTCATTTTTACATTTTTGGGAATTTTAGAATTTTTTATTTAATAATGTATTTGGGGATTTTTGAGTCGGGTTCGAATTTCAGCTCATTCCGACTTGTATCGGAGACCCGGTAGAAACTCTGATCGGGACCCAATCTTAAGTGAGACATGGCCCATAAATCCTAAATTAGTCTGGTACTTTTAGACATTTCCTCCGTGACTTAATCGGTCAATTTATAGATTTTAACTTGTTTTTCCGACCCCAAAAATTGCATAAGTCAATTTTGACCTAAAGGAGGCTTGGAGGGCATTTTGGACATTTGCCAAGTGCCCCCAAACCCTCTACTATGGCCGGCCACCATGGGGAGGACCCTCCCTCCTCATTCACTTCATCTCCACTCTCAAGTTCTTCACCCTTTTGTTCTTCCCCAAAACCTAGACCTAGAAATTGAGATTTTATCTCTTAATCTTCCATTTTCCCTAACTTCTTCCATAGATCTCTCTACACCATCAAGGGAGGGTGCTACCAAAGTTTGGGAGAAAAGTGCAAGGGAAGTGTCCATCTTCAAGAATTTCGTATCGGAGAGAGTTTCATTAGGAATCACTCCTAATAGGTAATTTTCCTATTCTCTAATTTATTCTCCTATGAAGTTTAATTGATTTTAGAACCCATAGGAACTATACCAGGTTGTGTCCCTTTGTCAAGGTTAGAGGCCTATGGGAGACTACTAGTAGGACTAGGAGTGTGTTTGTGTCCATGTATCCATGTGTGAGTGTGTGGTGGTGTGTGTATGGTATATATGTATATTTATATGTGTGTGTGTCCATATAATATATTATAATATAATATCTATATTATATATATATATATATATATATTATATATATAGATATTTATATATATATTGTGTGTGTGTGTGTGTGTGTGTGTGGTGTGTGTGTGTGTGGTCCATATATATATAGATATCCATATGTGTGTGTGTCTCTCTATATATATATCTTATATATATATATATATA
>JANAVB010000375.1:0-26860 GCA_029216955.1 Iris pallida
TCGTCAGGCTTCACGGTATACCAGTCAGTATCACTCAGACAGAGATTCCGATTTACGTCGCACTTTTGGCGTAGCCTGTAAGAGAGTTTGGGGACTCGCCTCCTGTTCAGCTCAGCTTATCACCCGCAGACAGATGGCCAGTCAGAACGCACGATCCAGACTCTCGAACATGTTGATATCTTGTACACTCGACTTCGATGGTTCGTGGAAAGATCACTTGCACCTGGTGGAGTTCTCGTACAACAACAGTTTCTAGGCCAGTATCCAGATGGCACCGTTCGAGGTACTGTATGGTAGGAAGTGTCGATCCCCGTTAGCATGACGATGTCGGAGAGAGACAGATCTCGGTCCGAAATGATTGCCCAGACCGTGAAGTGGTCAGGAGAGTCAGAGATCATCTTCGAGTTGCCCAAGATCGCCAGCGTCATTGGGCCGATTCCCATCGGACCCCTTGAATTCTCAGTCGGCGACCATGTATTCCTGAGGATTTCGCCTAACCGTGGCGTCATTCGTTTCGGCGTACGGGGAAAGCTTAGTCCTAGGTATATAGGGCCGTTCGATATTCTGGAGCGAGTAGGTGATGTATCCTATCGTCTCGCTCTTCCACCATCGCTAAGTGAGGTGCATGATGTGTTCCATGTATCCCAATTACGACGGTATCTCCCGGACCCGAGCCACATCCTAGATCATTCGAAATTGGTTATTGGTACCAACCTTTCGTATGAGGAGAGGCCCGTGTCTATATTGGACCGAAAAGAGAAGATACTCAAGAACAAGACTATCAAGTTAGTCCGAGTTGCTTGGGGTCATCACTCTTTGAGTGAGTCAACGTAAGAGCGTGAGGAAGATATTCGATCACGATATCCCGACCTATTTGACTCGTGAGGTATAATGTCCTCCTTATACCTCATGCCTTCGATTCCTTGCTTGCATGATTGATTGATTGCCTAGTATAGCTTGCTTGTGATTAGTATAGCTTCTTCTTGCCCCTCTAGCCTCTTAATTAAATTCCGAGGACAGAATTCTTTTAAGGTGGGTAGAGTTGTAATGCATGTGGTTCATATTGCGTATCTTGGTATACGTATACGTAATTTGACCCGTATTGCATGTCTCCCTGCTTGATTTATTCTAGCATTTCATTGATTGGTTTATTCTTGGGTTGGTTCGGCTTGGCTTGGTTTGCTTTGGTTCATCATGAACCAAAGGTGAACCCTCCCACCTACCACCATCATCCTCATATATATTTCCACCTAACACTCTCTCTCTTCATTACTACTTCTCCACCATTACTTCTTCAACCACAGGAGGGAGAGAGAGAGGGAGAGCTTAGGCAAGTGCAAACTTACTTCATGATGGATCTCTTGTTTTATTGTTCCATTTTCTTCCTTACTAGATTATAAGCCTCTTTAGAACTGGAAGTTTTCGGTTTTTATGGTTATATTCTTGTAGATCTAAATTTTAAGTTCATTATTGTTTAGTTTTCTTGGTTTTGATCTCTAAAAACTTGGTATTTCCAAAAACTAGTGGTTCCATGTTGTAGAGAATTCAATTTCATGCAGTTTTAGCTTTTGTTTCGCTTGATTTCGACTTCGGATGAGGAAGTTATGGCCATGGCAAGTTTTCGGGACTTTCATGGCTGAACTTGCTGTTTGGGGACGATGAACCCCATGCGCCCATACGTCGGGAACCCCATGCGCCCGGGAGGCCATGCGTCGGGAGGCCATGCGCCGTGAAGTCTCGGCAACGTGTTCTTTGACTCCGAGCGTGTCATGCGCGTAGGTACCTTACGCGCAAGTATTGAAGATGCAACGTGAGTTTAAAATCCCATACGCCGATTGCGCAGGAATCCCATGCGCCGATTTGTGCAGGAATCCCATGCGCCAATTTGTGCAGAAATCCCATGCGCCGATTGCGCAGGAATCCCATGCGCCGATTTGTGCAGGAATCCCATACGCCGATTGCGCAGGAATCCCATGCGCCGATTTGTGCAAGAATCCCATGCGCCAATTTATGCAGGAATCCCATGCGCCGATTTGTGCAGGAATCCCATGCGCCGATTGTGTTGGACTCTCATGCGCCGGAATTGCTCTATGTCGCTGTTTTTGCCTGTTTAAGTTGTTTTGTAGCTAGAATCTCGAAAAACTCAAAACATGAAAGTTGTAGATCTTTTCCTTGGCTTCAAGAATATGCCACTAGTTGTTTTATGCAAGTTTCTCTCATTCATGATAAGGTAAGAATAGAACACGATAGTGGCCCGCCGTGGCGCACTCTTAACAAGTAAACTGACATGATGTATCTCGACAAGCTGTTACGACAGCTAGCCTGACATGACAAGTATGAAAGACCTGGACACCGTGGGCGATTGTGTTTGTACTAATAAACCAGTACTGTCTTGCATCATGTCTAGGATAGGGATCCCTGAGTACCACGGTCAGGGATACCTACTGCAATTGACTAAGGCTAATAAACTAGAATAATTCAGTAGTCATGAAAAGATTTCCCAGCTACAGGCAATTCCGTTATCTGGGCGCATTCAGTGGACTTGTAGTCTACCGACGAGTAGGGCACATTTCCAGCACACTGTCACGTGTTGCATCCTTCATAAACGGACATTCGACTTGGATAACCTGGATGGTCTGCAGGGCTTGTGGCTGTTGGAATAATCTCATTGCATCTTGCTAGTAACTAGGCCTGTGATAACCCTAGTTAGTTAAAGTATCAAGCCGTACTTATTGCTTGGCCGTGATTGATTGGATGGAGTCCAGCCCAGTCTAGTTTGTCATGATCCTGTACAAGATTGTATCATGACATAATTTCTTTTATCGATAAATGATGGGATACCAAGTTCTGTTCAGATGAAGGGTTACAACCCCGGTCCTTGTTTGGTTTAAGGGTTATAACTTGGCTATCTGAATAGTTCCGTGGTTATCTTGTCATATATCGTCCTGATTATTTATACTTGCCTTAACAATAAAGATCAGGGGTCCAGTTCTGTTCAGGCGAAGGGTTACAACCCCGGTCCTTGTTTTGGTTTAAGGGTTGTAACCTGGCTCCCGGAGCAGTTCTGTGTCCTCTCTTTGTTTATTGTCTTGTTACCTTATCAATAGTAATTGAGGCAGGTTTCTATTCAGGCGAAGGATTGCAACCCCGGTCCTTGTTTGGTTTAAGGGTTGCAGTCTGGCTACTTGAATGGTTTCTCCGTGCTCAATATATTATTGTTATCTCAGTTATTATCAGTATCTTTTAATTACCTTAACTATTTATTTGTGATATGCTGGTTTTAGTTCCTAAGTGAAGCCTCCTTTGTGGCACTTGCTCTTTCTGGGGTCTAACCCAGCTGGTTTTGTATGGCCAGATATCAGAGCAGCACCAGAGGATCTACCTACCTTCCAGCCAGATGGTGAACACCAGGCGTAACCCTAGCAATGAGTGGGTTTCTTTTTGTTCTCCCACTTTATTGTAAAATTATTCTTTTGAGGCGTTTAGCCGGCGAGCACGTGTTAGCTCGTATTGTACCTTTATTTACTGTCTGCCTACGGGCTGTAACATGATTGACAGATCCTAGGGTTGATCATGTATGACTGAAACTCTTGCTAGTCCTGACATTTTGTACGACTAGCTTCATGATCATCCGAATATGTAATGTATGGGATGCCTTGCTATTATATATTTGGTGCTCTGACATCTTGTATACTGTTACTACTTGCTTGAGATTGAGACAATAGGCTTGTTCATGACCATAGGCGACTGATGGATTATAGTTAAACCCTCATGTATCTAGACAACCATGACCGTATAGCAAGATATATTCCATCTCTATATACGTAGCTGGCTATGTCTGCCCCCGCTCTCCAGTATTCTGGTTCTGGGGCGTGACAGACAATATATATGTTTTCTATTTGTTAGAAGATGCTAACAAAGCAGGTAGATGTTTGACGGCCAAAACCATTGAGAGTCAACTATGGCATATGAGACTCGGTCCTGCAAACATTGATACAATTTCAAGACTATCTACAAAGAAGTTGGTACGCGGCTTACCGGACATATCTTTCAAGAAGGATACAATATGTAGTGAATGTGAAAAGAACAACGCTACCAGATCCGCTTTTAAATCCAGGAACGTTGTAAGTACCACTAGACCTCTACAACTGTTGCTTATAGACTTATTTGGACCAAGTATAATTGCTAGCCTAGGTGGTAAGTTATACGCATTTGTCATTATAGATGATTTCTCTAGATATACATGGGTATATTTTCTTGCACGCAAGAACGATGCACTATCAGAATTCGTCACCTTTTGTAAGAAAGTACAGAATGAAAAAGGGTTCATGATTACTCGCATTCGTAGTGATCATGGCGACAAATTTGAGAATGCAGAGTTCAAGCAATTTTGTGACACACACGGTTATTTGCATGAATTCTCTTGCCCTAGGACTCCACAGCAAAATGTAGTTGTGGAACGTAAGAACAGAACTCTATCTGAAATGGCAAGAGTAATGTTAAACCAGTTTAGTCTACCTAGATACTTTTGGGCTGAAGCTATCAATACAGCGTGCTATAATCTAAATAGGGTTCTAATTCGACCTATATCGAAGAAGGCTACCTATGAACTATGGTTTGATAGAACACCCAATGTTTCATATTTTAAGATTTTTGGTTGTAAATGCTTTATTCTTAATACTAAAGACAATTTGAGTAAATTTGATAAAAAGGCCGATGAAGGTATATTTTTAGGTTATGCAGCAAAAAGCAAAGGGTACAGAGTCTTCCAACAAAAGAACCATGATCATCGAAGAATCAATCAATGTCAAGTTTGATGAGCTAAATCAACACTTAGACGATGATGACAATGAAGACGTAATCACACCAAGTACAGCTACTGCAAAACCTTCACACAAAGATGCAGAACCATCACACCAAGCACCAGCTGAACCTTCAAGCAAAGAAGCCGGAACTAGCAATCCTGAGGATACGCCAAAAGAGATGAGATTCTTGGCAGATCATCCAAAGGACTTGGTAATTGGTGAGATTACCAAGGGTGTAAGTACTCGTTCCTCTAATAAAGATATAGCTTCTTGTGTTGCTTTTGTTTTGCAGTTTGAACCCAAAAATATTGAACAAGAATGTAGTGATAATTTTTGGTTAGATGCTATGGAAGAGGAATTAAACCAATTCGAACAGAATCAAGTTTGGGAACTAGTTCCCAAGCCCATTGATCAACCGGTCATTGACACCCGTTGGGTATTCCGAAACAAACTGAACGAGAATGGTTTAGTGACTTGTAATAAGGCTCGACTCGTAGCTCAAGGATACAATCAAGAAGAAGGTATCGACTACGATGAGACTTATGCCCCAGTTGTGAGATTAGAATCTATTCGCATGTTATGTGCATTTGCATATTTTCATAATTTCAAGTTATTTTAAATGGATGTCAAAAGCGCATTTTTAAATGGTTTTATAAAAGAAGAAGTTTATGTAGCTCAACCTCCCGGTTTTACTAATTTCAAAAATCCTGATTATGTTTTCAAGTTGAAGAAAGTCTTATACGGTTTGCAACAAGCCCCTCGAGCTTGGTACGATCGTCTAAGCTCTTTTCTACTTGACAACGGTTTTTTCAAAGGGAAAGGTTGACACTACATTATTTATAAAATCTTTGAATAACAATATTCTTTTGATTCAAGTCTATGTAGATGATATTTGGATCTACTGATGAATCTCTTTGTCAAGAATTTTCAAAGTGTATGCAGAATGAGTTTGAGATGAGCATGATGGGATAGCTAAAATTCTTTCTCGGACTGCAAATCAAACAAACCAACAATGGGACATTCATAAATCAAGCAAAGTACACAAAGGATCTATTAAAAAAGTTTGACCTGGAAGCAGTCAAGCCACTTAGCACTCCAATGGCAACTTCAACCAAGCTTGATACTGATGAACAAGGCAAACCCGTCGACATACGTGAGTATCAAGGTATGATCGGTAGCTTACTGTATTTAACTGCAAGTCGACCAGACATTATGTTTAGTGTTTGGTTATGTGCATGTTTTCAAGCCAATCCTAAGGAATCACATCTTTGTGCAGTTAAGCGTATCTTCCGATACCTTAAAGGCACTTCTTTTGTCGGCTTATGGTATCCCAAAACCACGTCATTTGACCTAACCGGTTATTCTGATGCTGATTTTGTCGGATGGAAAGTAGATAGAAAAAGCACATGTCATTTCTTAGGAAAAGCTCTAGTCTCTTGGTTTAGCAAAAAGCAAAATTCTGTCGCATTATCAACAACCGAGGCTGAATATATCGCCGCAGGACGTTGTTGTGCACAAATTTTGTGGATGAAGCAAACTTTAGAAGACTATAGTTTACATTTTACACACATACCCATTTTTTGTGACAACACTAGCTCTATTAATTTGACTAAGAATCCAGTATGTCACTCTCGTACTAAACATATCAAGATTCGACATCAATTTCTTAGAGATCATCAACAAAATGGAGATATAGACCTTGTATACATAGACACACAGAATCAATTGGCTGACATACTCACAAAACCTCTAGCGGAAGATCGTTTCAATTGTTTTATTTATTAATTTATTCAATACTCAAAAACTATTTTCGAGACAAGCCTAAAAAGAGTCTGTCTGTCACCACGACTACGGTCGAAGCGAAGCAGTATTTAAGAGTTCTCCGGTGAACCTCCGTTAGCTGGGATAGTACTCCTACAGCTAATCTAAAATAGAAGCTGAGTAAAGAATATTAATTTATAAAATAATATTAATTATATTATTTGAAATTTAAAATTACTAAATTTTGAATTAAATATTTGAAATGTATTGATGAAAAAGATGTGGCCCTCAAATTTTTTTATAGCCAGGAGAACCCTTGGCGAATTCGGCCCGAGTTCGGTCCGAATTCGGCCAGAGTTCGGCTGGGTATATGTATATAGCAGTCAAAACCCGAGGGCCCCATCTTCTTCATTCTTCCAAAACTACATCAACAGCAGCAGCAACGCCCCGAAAACCCTAGTTCTTCTCCACCTTCCTTCTTCCAATCTACGTGGAGATCTTCGTCCAAAATTTGGATTCGTGCGGAGAATCGCCTCCTCTACAGCATACCTAATTCTCGGAAGGTATAATTCCTTCTCTCCTCCACTTTCAAATTATTAGGGTTTCTAGTTTTTGGGAAAGAATGCCTAAGGGATTCAATCCTTTCAAGAGGAAGAAGATCCATGCCAGCGAAGAGACATCGTCTTCTGATCCACATACAGATTCACTCTTTTCTTCGGTCCAATCGGATGACGGTGCATCGGATGAGTTTTATTTCAAAACTTCCGACCAAGCCTTACTTTAGTATGCCGGCTTTATTATACGTACTATATGTACCGGATCTTCGATCAAATGGACTGTATTTCCTGACCATCGTCCATACTTTGAGGTATTAGGATTACATCACTTTGCTACTTTATAATTCCCTTTAGCTACTAATGCCATTAGATTATTCTACTATAATTTCGTGTTAGACACTTTTACCGTGAGAACTCGTGTCGGCGGGATAGATATCGAGTTCAATGATGTATTGCTAGCAGAAATCCTTGTTCTTCCAAACGAAGGTGCCCTGCTCGATGACATCACTGATTTCGATTTCTCCGATGGCACGACTCTTGTTAGTTTCAAGAATGAGCTTTGTGTGCCTGCACGTGCTCGTCCTGGAAAGTTCAAGGCCAATAACTTGAACTTGTTTAACTACGAATTACATCGCTTCATCTATTCTACTCTACTTCCAAAATCTACTTCAAAAGATGATGTCACTGCACTTGAGCTTTCTGCTTTATTTCACATTCTTAAGGGGATTCCTTTTTCTGCCCCTAAGACTATCATTCGGATGATGAGTAGATGTCGCGGAAGAGACCGCAACCTCTCTTATGCGATGATCATCCCACGCATCTTTCAGAGATTTGATATTAATCTATCCACTTGTGCTCTGGACCCTGAGCCCAAGTTCCTCAAGCTTTCTCGTCGCAACATTGCCACTGTTCCTCCACCTACTGCACCTACTTCTCTTGCACCAACTCCCACAGCACCTAGTCCTCCTCAGTCCTACCCTATGACCTTTGAGGGTATTCACCAGCATCTATCAGATCTGCAGTCATTCTTTGTTGACACTTCCAGGGAACATGAGTTTCGTGACGTGACTCGGTCCCAGGCTATTGCCAACTCCTTTACCGATCTGAGATTTGCACAGACGGGTCACTCTGCTAGCTCTCTTCCTCGAGACCCTTCTGTATCTGGCTACCGTATTGACGATGAGGCGGTCCACTCTCTGTTCCATCCAGGGAACGCATATGATTGGTATCGTACTTCTAGTGCTACTCCATATACTTCTGGAGCTGGTCTATCTGGATATGCTGGCAGTGCAGCCGATGATGATGAGGATGAGGATGATTTTTAAGATGTTACTTTTTGAGACTGTCTATTTCGTCTTATGTTTACTTGGAAATGCTCCGACATTTCAAAATATTATCAGTACTCTTTATTTTAGATATGATTTGTGACTTTGATAGACATATATTTTTATGCCTCAGTTTGGCATCAGTTTAGTTTATTATTCAGCACTCTATTTGTTTTCAGCTTTATTATAGCATTATCTTTCTTTATGCTTCCATATAAACTTCTTGTGAAAAATACCATGCCTGTGTTATTTATACCATTTCTGTTTACCTTATAAAAGTTTATACCATGCCTGTGGTGAATTTTTTTTATGTTTTATTGTGTTTCTTCACTGCTTGTTACTTATGCATTTATTTTGGGGGAGCTTTCTCTTTTGCAATTATTTTGCTAAGTGACAACGGGGGAGAAATAGGATCTAACATCTTCATGGATACAGGTTTTGAACAATTTTTCATTTACATTTCGGTACACTCTTGAAATGATCAAAACCAAGATGTTATATCGACAAGGTTTGTCAATTATCAAAATGGGGGAGATTGTTGGCCCATTGGTCATGGTCAAACCTGATTTTAATAATTGATCAAACTCTGTCTCGATATACTAATTAATTCAGATGTTTACTTATGATATTTTGGACACTAATCAAAGATGGATATCGACTCAGTTCAAGACCGAAGTTGTTTGCCACTCAAGAATGTATTTCATTAAAGCAATATAATTTTTTATTTTTATTGAGTCTAGGAATACATTGTACACAAAGTCGTACTGGCAAATAGGCTATCCTAAAATCGTTTTTCAAAACTGACCTATTTTTTCAAAATGACCTATGCTTTTGAAAAACATCTATTTTAAAAAAGCTTCTGAAGGATTTTTTAAAAAGCCAAAACAAATTTTCACAAAATCAACTGACCAAACCCTGACAGAACTCGGCCAGAGTTCGGCCAAGTTGAACGTTATGTGAACGTTTGATTTTGATTTGGTCTCCCTTCAGTTGCGGTTTGTTACAAAGAGTTCTGTCCGAATTCTGCCCGAATTCTGTCAGAGTTCTGTCTTTGGAAAAACTATAAATAGAGAAGGATTTTAATCATTTTAAATCACTAATTCACTTTCAATATCTTCTCTTCTAAAGCTTACATTTCTTCCAAAGAGTTCTAAAAAGATTCTATTTTCAAATCCCAAGCCAGTTTCAATCCTCTAGTCGATTTGCCAGTGCGGTGCGGTCTAGAAGTTTCAGAGAGATTGTAATCAGAGGCTTGATTGAAGATTGACTCTTCACAATTGAAGTTGGTCGAGTTCTTCGTATCAAAGCTCGTGTCTGTAGAAGTTGCAAGGACTTCGTATGAAAACTTGCGAGATTTTCCAATAGTGGATTCAACTAGAAGCTAGAGTTCTTCCGTCTGGACTAGTCCTCACAAGAGGGAAACTAGTATAAATCTCGGTGTTTACGTTTGCCTTCTGATCTCTTTTTTCATTACAGTTATTTATTTTGTGATTATCATTATATCTGTGATCTAACTGCTGACAAGTTTTAACTAGCAATATTCCGCTACCTACTCTATTCACCCCCCTCTAGAGTATTCTGCTTTACGATTTCGTTCCTACATTCTTTAGAGTTTCCAACGAAGGAGAAGAGTTAACCGACCTCGCAAATTTAAATTTTCCACACAACATGTCTTTGAACTTTTTTGAAGCCTCTATCTGTTATCCCGGAGCTTGTCCCATTGGCAAACTCAAAGCTAAACACTTGAGTTTGTATTTCCGTAACCTCCACAAAATTATCTTTTCTGCTATCATTCGGAAGTAGACTTCCATAGATGATATCACCACTCTAAAGCAGTCCGCCATATACCATATTCACTTTGGGATTTCCTTTTCATTCCCAAAGACTATGATCGAGATGTTGGTACGTGCTCGCAAGAACAAGAGAAATCTTGTTTATGCGATGTACTTGCCATTTGTCTTTCGATACTTTGATATCGACTTATATGAGTGCAACGTCCTCTTGTTGCTCCACCTTCTTTCTTGCTCCAGCACCTGCCATCCCAGCCACTGATTATCCACATACTATTGAGGGTCTTCACCATATGATGATAGATCATATGCAGCTGACTCAGGATCAGCATCGGGCTACTCTTGATCGATTTAGTGCCTTAGAGACTCGTTGGACTGAACAGTTAAAGGATTATGAATACCGTGATGTCATTCACACTCAAGCGATCTATATCACACTAGCTGACCTTCGCTTTGCTCAGTCTTATCAGCCTTGCGGCCTTGGCTTCTTTTCCAGAGGTTCTATCATTTTTGGCTATCATGTTGAGGACCAGGAGGTACGACAATACTTCAATCCTACTGGCACCTTGGATTAGTTCAAATCTTCTGGTGAGCCTGCTCACACTTCTGGTGGTGGTAACGATGTTGTTGATTAGGATATAGACGAAGATTGATGATATCTAGATGTCACTATTTTTAGCATAGATATCATGTTTAGTAGATTTCTATCTATTGTCATCATGTCTTACATTCTGAGAACATGTAGTAGTCGTTTATGCGTTCTATTTACTAGTTACTTGTATGGATTGTAACTCTTCCAGTTTCATCTGTACTTAGTAAATGTTTTCTTTGTGAAAGCTTGTAGTTTTTATTCATATTCTCTATTTTGGCAATATGCACATATTTCTTGCTTAGTAGTTTAGCTTAGATACATCTTCATAAATATAACTGCTGTGTGAAATATCTACTTTATTATTATCTCTTTCTTCATGTTTGTCTTTTTGTACACACAATTTGCGGAAGAGCATTTAATAAATGACAACGGGGAAAAAAATACATCAGTTGTCAAGAGGATAGGGTACAACTTTGAAGGATTTTTTAGACCTAATTTGATCAAGTTGTTATATCGTTCAAGGTTTGTCAATTATCAAAATGGGGGAGATTGTTGGCCCATTGGTCATAGTCGAACCGACTTTGATATTCGTCAAAACTCGGACTCGATATAAGTACTACTCGAATGGACTACGACAACCAAGTGTTGCTACCGTTTAAGTTCTGCTCAGTCGTCGCGTCTGTATTTCTTTTCATTCTCAAATATATTTTACACAATTTTATTGAGTCTAGGAAAAATGTAAAACGTGTCGTACTGGCAAATAGGCTTGACCAATAATGTTATCAAACTACCCAGTTTTATTTACAAATAAACTTGTTTTTAAAATAGCCCAAAACTTATGTTTGAAAACAACCCATAAAGCCCACTAAGGCTTTGACAAAAGCCCATTCAAACCTGGATTCTGACGTAGATCAGAATACCAGAGTTCGGACAGAGTTCGGCCCGAACTCGAGTACCTAAACCAGTAAACCCTATGAACCAGTTCTTGCAGCAGACTCGGCTACAATGATTAAATTTTTGAACGTTTGGCATCTGAACTCAGCCTGAACTCGGTTTTCAAAATTCATATAAATATATAAGAGATTTTCATTTCAATTCACTCATTCACTTTCTATCTTCTCTTCTCTAAGCTTCCTAAGCTATTCAAAGCTTTCATTTTTAGATCCCAAGCCTGATTTACATCCTCTAGTTTACTTGTTAGTACGGTACGGTCTAGAAGTTTCAGAGAGTTGTAATCAGAGACTTAATGAAGAAGTTCACACATCATAATTGAAATTGGTCGAGCACTTCGGATTAAAACTCAATGTTGTAAGAAGTCGACAAGTACTTTGGATAAAAGCCAGTGTTTCTAATAGTGGATTTCAACTTGGAGCAAGAGCCCTCCGGCCTGGATTAGTCCTCAAAAGTGGAAGCCCAAGATATATCTCTGCATTTGTGTTTTCTCTCTGTTTCTCTTATTTACTGCTTTTATATAACTGTGACATAGCCACTATGACATGATAGTGATATAGTAGTGATTTTGCTTTAATTATTAATACTCCGTTGCACACTCTATTCACCTTCCTAGAGTATATATTGCTTAGAATATCGATCCTACACGTTGACAATTCGATGCGAAGGTTGATGAAGCTTGTCTATTGATGAACTTTTGACAGCAAAGGGAACTCTATCACTGTAAGCTCTTTCTGGAAGTTCTTAGCAAAGATGTAGCATACGTAGCCTTTTTTGTGCGTCCCTGTGCGAGGAAGAAATTGTCCTCTATTTATAGCTTTTTTCTGGAACAACTACGCGCATATATACAGAAAATACACTATCTTTTGTCTCAGAGGTGCATGATAATAGATTGGTGCATAGGCCTTAGGGGTTTGTGGGGAGTGAGCGTGTTCGAAACTCACGTATAGCTTGCCACGTATTTTGAGACATGATGCACTAAACAATGCCATATAGTCACACGATCTTTTTACTATGGATTAGCTATGTGTCAAATAACTTTAGACGCATAGCCGTTAACTACATATTGCAAATGATTATCCAGAAAATAGCCGCATAAAGCTACCCTTTTACAGTTGTCGAATAATAATGGTGACGTAATTGCTGACACCTTATTCGTAGTCTGTGCACTTAACACTGCCCAAAGCTCATCACTTCGTATAAGAGACAAGAAAACGTCATGCGTCAAACAGACCATGTGTCTTTCTGACTTGTCATCGACTATGCGTCTTTCTATATCATCTTCTACTATGCGTCTTTCTGACTCTTCTCTGACTATGCGTCTTTTAATCATCATAGGCTTCAAGAACTACTTCAGACTTGAGATTTCTTTTAGACGCATAAAGTCTATGTGTCTCTCTTTTGTATTTTTCTTGCTTCTACAAGACCCCCTTCAAAGTTTTTAAAACTTGAATAAGTTTTGAAATACTTTGAAAGTAGCATAGGAGAGAAAACTATCGTGTAAGATCTTGACGTAGTGGATCACTACCATATTGTCATTTCTTTGATTGTGTCTTTCAAAATATGAACTGCCTCTAAAATTTGAGGTGGATTTTACTCTCCTTTACTTGGTCGAGGCTCTATCAACTATCAAGCACAATTTTAGGAACAGAAAAGCATGCGACAATTAATGTAGATTAGACCCATTCAACAAACATTTTGCCACATGACGCATTGTAACTTTATGCGCTCATGTCACTTTCCCCTCCTATAAACAGGGGACGTCTTGGCAGGACTTGTCATGAACACTTTTTTTATCATGTATTTGCAAATTTGAAGCAAAATCATGCAAACTTGTGAGAGGATTCAACAACATTTTTCCAAGAACATTACTCTTTGGTTATGTCAAAAGTCGAAAAAAAGATCAATCTTTAGAAGGTAACATTTCTTTAGGTATTCTTCATCTCTTCCTCTTTTAGATTCTACACTCACTTTTTTCCACACACAGTTCATGGCAAACAACATTACTCTGATTGTATTCGAGCACAATGAATCTTCGGAGTATGTAGTTGTAATTGCAAAACTTTAATATAGATGAAGTTGTCGCTAAACTTCATCAGAGAAATGTGTTGACAAAAAACACATTTGTTATATAACACATAGGTGCATAAGACAGAATATGCAAGTTTATGGGCTTGGTTGCGTTGATTTCTAAAAGAACACCATGTATTATGTGCCAACTCTTCGAACTTTATCATACTTTGCAAGATACTCCTCGGATGACTGGAGCTCTGATGGAGCTTAGAAGGACACCAAACATGCCTTGTTCGACATGATCACACATTAAGTGAAGGCCCTTGGTGAGAGATCTTGTGGAACGAGCCCGCAGATTTAGGATCTGTTAGGCCAAGGAGATTCGAGTGAATGTCACTACGAGCCGGGATGCGACTTTTGCTAATTTAGTGGTAGTGACTTAGGTGGCAGAGGAAGACTTGGCTTCCAGGACCAAGAGGGATCAGGATTCTATTGGGGATAGCAGCGGTTAGGCACTAACAAAGCATCCCTACTTCCTGTAAAAGGCTTTCTAGCCACCGGCTCGAGCAGTAGTTCAACATCAGCCTCAGAGGCAGATTTGACCAGCTCCTACTTGTGCCTACTATAGGAAGATAGGGCACTCCTGGGATGTGTGCAGGAAGATGCTTGATGTATGCTTATTCTCTAGATCTTCTGCGCACAAGTTGAGGGAGTATCTTTTGGCATATGTTCGTCTAGCTCTGGGAATAGCTCCCGCCCCTGGAGCACTGGCGAGGCCTATTGTAGCACGACCGTAGAGAGGACCTTTACCTACTCCGTAACAGCACTTTGCCCAACATCAGCAGAGGGGCAAGGCCTTTGCTATGAAGGCCGAGGAGACCGAGGCACCTTTGGTGCGATAGCAGGTTTTGTACTTCTTGATTGATTTCCAGCTATTGCTTTGTTTTATTATGGCGCTACTCATAGTTTCATATCTATAGCTTTTGTGTTTAAGCATAGCATTATATCTGAGCTTTTGGATAGTAGTTGTAAGATTTTGACTAGAGGAGGCATTATTCGAGTCAAGGATATTTGTATCGAACGTCGCATAATGTAACGTCCCAGTCGTAAAATACGTAGGACTAGGAGATTGTATACATGCCAGCTACGTATCCAGTAGACTCCAACCCAGCTCGAATATATAAAAGCTACCTTGGTGTTCTAATTATATCTATCATTCACTATCACATATATATCTCATCCGCAAGATAATTAACATCAAGAATGAACAGTATATGTTATGGTTTGCAGCCCAATAACCTATATGTTCGCTTAGACCCAAATAATGACATGGTTTAACAAAACTAGACTAAATAGCAGAATAGTAATAATGAATAACTGTAAAGCACGAAAAAATACCTGAGCCAGATACATCAATACCTCCATGATCAGCGGACTATCTCTGTTTGACCAACTACTAGAGAGATCACCAGGTCCTCAGGGGACATAGCAAAGCACAAAAAAATATGCCAAGTAATAGTAAAGAGAATATATATAAAACGAAGGGTAACAACCATAACTATCTAAGTGCAAATATGCAGTTGAGGACAATCCTAATACCAAAACCAACCGTACTGACAATCACCCAAGGCACCATACTGTGATACCGTGGGCGAATAAGTAAACAAAGCCATAGCTCTGCTACAGAGACCATGACCACGAGTAAAATAACTAAGTCCAAAATATGGAAGCATGATCAGGAGTCTGAACGGTCGGATATTTCGATAGAGTCCTCTCCACCCCATGCTCTAAAACTATCCAGTCAAGTCACCTATGAATCATGTACCAGTAATAAGTCACATGAGCTAGTATTACATGCTATCATAGAGTTCCTAGCCACAAATATCTTATGTTATCATCATCATCCATCGTGTCCGTGTCCCATGTTCCATCGTGTCAATGAACATGACATAATGCACGCAATGCCTAATGTTGATATACAATGTCAACAAAATGACATCGGCACCCAAATATAATACGAACGCAAAATACCGACCAATCCTATGTCATGATAATAATGAATGAGAATAATGCAACAATAAAAAGGAAAAGATAGTAAACCGTAAATTGGCAAGGTACACTTGCCTATAACCTCTGTCTGTTTGTACGTCTGACCAAGTCCAACGTCCTCGCTACTCCCACCAAGTCCACCTATAGTGAATATCCTATTACTAATAACTCTCTAACAACTTACCATATATGGACTTCCTATATATGAACCATAATAACATCTATATACCAAAGATAGTCATAATGTCTATACTACACACATAACTTATAAACTACCAAATCTTCCTATAAAAGTATTTTATTACTAACATAAAATATTAATTTAAAATTTGGAAAATTATTTATAAATATCTTATATCATTATTTATTATATTTTATTGGTAGAAAATTAATTATATAAGTCGTAGGTTAATTCTACAACAATGTTCCTAGTCTAGGTATACGATATAAGCCCCGAAAAAAGAAATATTAAAAAAACATTAATTCTGAAAAATCAAAAAAAAATAGGTAAAATTATATATTTATCAGCACAACAAGCAATTTGGTAATGGTATACGAAGTTCCAATTCAATTGGACAAGTAGAACTCATGGATTTTTGGTATTTCGATATTACGATAAAATGTCCGAATTTTTAGTAAATAGAAAAAAAAACAAATGTTTCAAATGTATATGCGTTGGAAAGCTTAGGAAGTCTAGTTTCTTACAAAACTATACAGAAGGTGTACGTGGCATGGAAGTGGATGAAAATTGGCTTGCAACAGAAATGGTCTGTTCTAGACACCTTTTCGTAGAACGGATGCCTCGGCCAAATCATTTGTAACTGTGTGGGTGGCCAATTGGACATGAAATTAGACACATATGTTTCCATTAGTTTTGGTTTCACAAAGAGATGAGGTCAGGGAGTACACGAAATCATAGTTGCAAAATAGCATACCTGTTGGAAAGAATTTAGACTTGGATCCCGAACTTCGGTTGACTTGTAGGGCTACTTTGGTGTCCCAGAAGAGATTTTGAATATATGGGGGGTTGATAGAATTTTAGAGAGTTGCATTAGTTTCAGAACGAATATTCATGGAGCATCACGGGAGGTCGGGAAGGGGTCAAATTGTTGTTATACGACAAGGTGCTGTGGCTGAATTGGGCTGGAAGGGGATTTCATTTCTTACAATATATGGTGAGAGGGGCAGTCTTTGAAGGTTAAAATGTAAAACTTTTACGTTTATATGTTAGGGTTCGTTGGGATTTGATTTGGGTTGATTTGGTTGCCTATTTTAAAAGATAGGCAAAGTTCTATCTCCTAGAATTTAAATTGAGTCCAAAATAAAAAATTTGTTATGGAGTTGGTTTAAATTAGATTTAATTAATGTGGATGAATACTAATGCACAAAAATCAATCTAAAATAGGTCTAAGAGGTTGGACACCCTATAATAGGCTCTATGAAGCTTACTTAGACTAGTTTAGGGTCGGTGGAATTTTTGTGATCGATTTGAGTCAAATATGTCTATAGTTTTGACTTGTGTGTCATTTGAAAATAAATAGCACATGGAAACTCAATTGAGTGAAACACCATTGGCGTGTGTAGTAGGCTCAAAATAGGTCAAAACCATATATTGGATCAAAAAGTTTGGATCGGGTTTGGACCTCAAATCAGAATTGGAAAAATACATCGAAATTATGGCGCAGGGTAAAATGACTATTTTGACCACCAAAGTTGTGCAAGAAATATGTTATACAAGGGAACACGTTTTAGTAGGACATGATATACCAAAATGAAGGTGCACTCATCTAGAATAAGAATATGGAACTTGTTTCGACTAATTGGCCAAGGTTGTGTTTCAAAAATCAAAGCTATGGCAAAGTGCCGATATAGCCATAATTAAAAATAAAATATTATTTAATATATATAAATCATATAAAATAAATAAATAATTCACAAAAAATTAGGGTGCTTACAATCTAACCACCTTAAAAGAATTTTGTCCACAAAATAAAAAAAATGCTCACAAATAAAGTATCATGCTAACGTAACTAGGAATAGTTCAGAGGGTACACTATGTGTCACGTACCAGTTCCAAAATAAAGAGGAACTGAAATGTAAACATGTCAGCATACAAACTAGAATAAGTTTACAATTTAATGGACTTATGCTAGACGTACGACGTTGTCTAGCACACTAAATATAAACTAGCTAAACTATATCTCTGTCATTCCTGTTTTTCGTTATACGTATTTCCAGTGTACATATACGGATTTCGACCCATATATTATTTACTGTAATTTCGTATTTCTTTATGGCTTGCCTTGATGTATCTTGACTAGGGTTGACCTAGGGTTGGTTTGGTCCAACTTGACTTGCTTTGGATGGCTTGGTTTGGTTTATTTTGATGGTTGGTTCCACATGTTGAACCATCCCCTCTCTTTATAAACCACCAACTACTTTCTCTCTCTTTCTTTAATCTTCATTACTTCTTCTTCCTCCTCATAACTCTCTCCACCTACCAAGAAACCCTATGCAAGTGCAACTTGCTTCATGGAGGAACCTAATTCTATTTATTCCATTGTCTTTCTTACATGATTCTATGACACTTTAGAACTTGGTATTTTTCAATTTGGTGGATATTTTCTTTTAGATCTAAGTTTATGTAATTTTTGTTTTTCTTTGGTTTTGATCTATCAAACTTGTTTGTTTTCAAAATCTAGTTGTTCCATGTGGTAGATAATTTCATTTTACCCAAATTCGACCTTTGAAAAGTTAGATTTCGTTTTGTTTTGGCCGAGTTATGCAAGTTTGAAGTTCATGAGTTCCATGGCCATCATTTTCGGATTTTTGGAGAAGATGAGCTGTCTGGCCGCATGACCTCTTGGCCGCCTTGGCCCTGCAGACCGTATGAGTCCCGCAGACCGCATGATCTCTTGGCCGCCTTGGCCCTGCGGACCACCTTGGTCCTGCTGACCGCCTTGGTCCTGCGGACAGCATGAGTCCCGCAGACCGCTTGATCTCTTGGTCGCCTTGGCCCAGCGGACCGCATGCCTTCGCCACATGCTTCCTTGCCCCCCATGACCTTGCCCCTTGCATGTTCTTTTATTATTATATTATTTTATTTTTTAAATTGCTTACATCTTGTAATCAGTCTAACTTGTGACTACCCGATTTGATGATTGTGAATCTTTGGCATAACTTGTCTTAACTTAGCCATGAACACGACTTGATAGTGTGACTTAACATGATAGTGGCCTGTCATGGCGCACTCTTAACTAGTAACAAGTAACTCTGAGTTGATAGTGGCCCGTCGTGGCGCACTCTTGACAAACAACCTTGGCATGATAATGACATGATAGTGGCCCGTCGTAGCGCACTCTTGAAAAATAAACCTGACATGAAATCTTGAATGCTGTTTCGACGGCTATCTTGACATGCTGAGTAATAACCCGTCTTGACACCAAGGGTGATTGTTCTTGAATGTGCTTGTATAAGCTACCAGTCTCATTTCGTATCATGTCTAGGACTTGCATCCCTGGTTACCACGTTCAGGGATTAATACTGAATCTGACTAGATTAAAGACTAGATTGATCAAAGTAGCTCATATAGAGAGATGTTTTCGATTACAGGCGATCCCGTTATCCCGGCCACACCTAATGGACTTGTAGCCTGTCGACGAGTAGGGCACATTTCCAACCCACTATCATGTGGGGCACTTATTGAAACAAGTACTATGCATATTGTTATGTGTTGTACTCCAAGTTATCTAATAACTCTTGACATGAACCTCACCTGGATAACCTAGATAGCCGCAGGGCTTGTGACTGCAGGAACATCTCATTGCATCTTGTTAGTAACTAGGCTTCTGATAACCCTAATTAGTTAAAGTATCGAGCCGTACTCTTTGCTTGGCCTTGAATGTTGGATGGAGTCCAATCCTGTCTAGTCTTGTCTAGATCCAGTACATGGCTATCTCAGGAATTACTTGTTTACGCTTTACTCTTAGTGATAAATTGTTAGAGACCAGGTTTTGTTCAAGCAAAGGATTACAACCTAGGTCCTTATTTGGTTTATGGATTGTAACCTGGCTTCCGGAATAGTCCCGTCCTCTTGTCATTTGTTGCCTTATTTACATTTCATGTCTTTTTGTTATTATTCTTGTTTATGTTCTGACATGCTGGTTTTAGTTCTTAAGTGAAGCCTTCCTTGTGGTACTTCCTCTTTCTGGGGTCTGACCCAGCTAGTTTTGTATGGCCAGATTTTGGAGCAGCTCCCGAGGATCTCCCAGCCTTCCTGCCAGATGGTGAACACTAGAAGAAATCCTGGCAACGAGTGGGTTTTATTTGCTCTCCCGCTCTATTATAAAATTATTCTTTTGAGGCGTTTAGCCGCCGAGCAAGTGTTAGCTCGTGTTGAATACTTATATTTCTTGTCTGCCTAAGGGCTGTAACATGATTGAAAAATCCTATGGTTGATCATGTATGACTGAAACTATTGCTAGTCTTCGCATTGTGTACGACTAGCTTCGTGATCATCTGTATATGAAAAGTATGGGACGTCTTACTATTGTATGTGTGATGATCTACTATCTTGTGACATGTACTTACTTGCTTGAGATTGAGACACTAGGCATGTTCTTGACCATAAGAGACTGATGGCTTGTAAATAAACCCTCATGCATCTAGACAGCCGTGACCGTATGTCGAGGTGGATCATACTTCTATATACGTAGCTGGCTGGGTCTGTCCCCCGCTCTCCAGTATTCTCGTTCTGGGGCATAACACGGTTTAAGTGGTGGTCTATGCAGGTGTTATAAATCAAGATGTGTGAGGGTTTTACCAATAGATGTCTCAATCAGCACTCGCCATTGATCTCTACTCACGGCTTCTGAATCTCCTGAAATCTTGACCTGATAACATGTTTAAAATCCTTGATCTATCTTGGTCCTTCCTTATTGTTCCCCATGTCATTACTTCAGTGGCATTGTTCCTACCGATCAGCCGGGAGGAGCTCAACCAGCACCCCAACAGCAACAAGATGACCAAACCCAGCACTCGGGAGCAGCATCCCGAGCCATGCACTCTGATGAACCAGAGCCCCCAGTTCAGCCAGTCCAACCTGTAGAGCCTGGTAATGGAACCTTGATTGGACTTATCAGGGAATTGCTTGCATCACAGGATCGTCGAGGTGATGCCCTGCACCAGACAGTACAGACAGCCATGGACAGAGCTGGTTATCAAGGTAACAGTACAGCCAATAATTTCAAGCGCCTGAACCCTCCTTTCTATGACAGTAGAGAGGACGCGATTACAGCTGATGCCTGGCTCAAGGACATCGAGATTATCTTGGAAGCTGCTAAGACTCCAGAGGAAGAGAAGTTGACTGTAGTGCGCCTACAGTTATTGGACTTAGCCCACACATGGTGGGCGATGTTAGCAGATGGATTGGCGACGCATGTCCCATGGGCGATATTCAGTGACAAGTTTCAGATCAAGTACTTTAACGCAGTGGCTCGATATGATCTGCAGACGAGATTTTTCAATTTGAAGCAGATGAGCAGGACAGTTGATGGTTATGCGGCCGAGTTTTCAAGACTAAGTTGGTTTGCTCCCACCTTGGTGGAGATCGAATTGAACCGAGCCTAGCGATTCTAGCAGGGACTCCACCTAGAGATCATTCTAGCAGTGGAGCAGTTCGAGCATCAGACTTTTGATGCTGTCTTGAGGGAAGCTAGAAGGCACGAGTATACATCACAGAGGATCGTAGACCGAACTGAAAGCAGAAAGAGGTCCCATGGGCAGATGAGTCTGTCCTCAGCACCAGCACCGGCAGCCAGGGCTTTGTCGATTGGAGTTTCCCGAAGGACGAATTCAGTTACGCCGGTTGAGCATTTAACACCAACGTACTCTCAGCAACAGAAGAGGAGGCAATCTTCCGCAATGGGCTGCACTCATCGTAGGAAGCCAGGACACGTTGTTTTGGAGTGTCGCAGAGCACAGGGATTGTGCTTGGCATATGTCACCCCAAATTTTCAAGAACAGGGGTATTTTGGTCATTTTCATTTTAGAATATTTTTTGGAATAAATTTATTATTTTGGGGTTATTTGAGTCGGATTCAAATTTCAACTCAATCCGACTTGTAACGAAGACCCGGGGTGCTTTGACTCTAGTAGGAAACCCCCAATGTTGGACACACCATGTGTTTGATATATTGTATGGATGATTTTATTTGATTTTAATCTCATATTTTGGATGTTGGAGACATGTTCCTTGATGTATCTTCATGTATCATATAGTATCTTAATGTATCATATTATATATATATATATATATATATATATATATATATATATATATATATATATATATATATATATATATATATATATATATATATATATATATTACATGGTTATATATTTAAGTTTGTGTGTGTGTCTCTTTATATTTGAGAGTATGTATATATATGTATTGGTATGAGGGTGTGTGTCTATTTTCATGTATCATATATAGATATATATTCATGTATATATTATATTGAGTCTCTCTCTCTCTCTCTCTATATATATATATATATATATATATATATATATATTTTTATATATATACATGTGTGTGTGTGTGTGTGTGTGTGTGTGTGTGTGTGTGTGGATGTGTATATATATATGTAGGTGTGAGTGTGGAGTTTAGAGAGAGTGTGATTTAGAGAGTGATATAAAGAGATAGATAGGTGAGTTGAGAGTGAGGAAGTAGAGTGAAGGGGAGGAAGGAGCTGCTGTCCCTTTGGCAGCAGCAGGCAACATTAAGACAACATCATTTTTGAGAGCAACAATAGCAGTAGCTGCTGCCAATGCAGCAGTAGTATCCAGCAGGTGAGTCCCATATTCAGTCCCCCCCCCCCCATTTCCCAATTCAGTTTCAGTCCAATACAAATCCTTTCAATTCCATTTCCCCCCACTTATTCATATACATTTCAGCCTCCATACATTTATCCATTCATCCATTCATACATTCAATCCATTCACCCAAATCCACTCATCCAACCATTCATCCATATCATTCAGTCATTTCAAATTCATATCAGTCACTATTCTCCATACATCCCATTTCGAATTCAATCCCATACGAATTTAGTCCAATATAAATTCAGCCTCATATATTTCAGTCCATTTCCATCCCATTTCCCCCAATCCAGTACAAATACATTTCATACCATTCCACCATTCAACCATTCATTCATACCATTCCACATATACACCACTCAATCCCATTTCCATCTCAAATCAGCCCATATTTCACCCATATTTCAGTCCATATATTTTCAGCCAATGTCATGTTATGAGTGTGTGTGAGTGTGTCTAGATACATGTTAGAAAGGGAGGTATTGGTTAGTTAGGATAACATGTAGAATGAGAGGATATGTTAGTAAGGTATGTTTACATGTTAGATGTTAGTTCATAGGTTAGTTCCTATGTTAGTGTTAATCTATATTTTAGAGTTAGATTGAGAGTTAGTTTGGGTTAGAAGGTAGTATTGTTAAAAGTTAGTTTGGTATTCAAATACCATGTTGAGTTATATAGCTAGTGGAAAATGGGGTAGAGGTTAAGGTAATTACCTATAACTAAGGTATGAGTTTAACAGTTTAAGATAGAGTTAGAAATAGTTTCCCTTGGTTGGTAATGGTCGGGATTAGTGCTCTTAGACTAGTTTTGACCTCGGTTGACCGTTTTGACCAAAGTCAGCGAAAGTCAACCGAAAGTCAAACTTAGCCTAAAAGTAACTAGAATTGACCCGAAGTCAAACCAGAGTTGACTTACAGTCAAAGTTGGTCAACATTATCCTAGTTTGACCTAGGGTTGACCTAGAGTTGACCAGAGTTGACCAGTTGACCAAAAGTCAACTGTAAGTCAACCTTTGACCCAGATTGACCTAATTTGACTTGGATTGACTTCCTGTGACCTTGTTTGTCCTAGTTTGGCTCAGTGTGACCTAGTTTGACTTGGATTGACTTCCTATGACCTTGTTTGTCCTAGTTTGGCTCAGTGTGACTAGTTTGCCCTAGTTTTGGCTTAGACTTGCATATTATGACTAGATTAGCTTTCCTTTCATTATTAAACCCTGTTTTGACTCATGGTATCTCATCTTTAGGTCTGTGATTACTCTGAGCATCTGTTCACCTTATCAGCTCAGGACCACAGGCGAGTACATTCACTGATAGTTTTCAATGTCTTGATATCTGCTATATCCGATTCTGTTGTAGTGTCTTACTTGATTCCTGACACGATGGTTCACAGACTTATACGTCGGATCCTGTCATGAGATGTTGTTCCTGGATTACTTGGTATATTGGTACATTACTCGACTTGTTACCTATACTTGTATAGACATGGACTTGGGAGTGGGCTGGTCTCCTGCTCTTGAGTCCCGTATCATGACGTGTCATGTCCGGATCCAATACTCTATTCGGGGATGGGGAGTTATTAGTGGTTGTGTGATCAATCCCTACATGTTCTTCACACTTGTACTTGTTCATAGCTATACCCTCACCTCACGATGGGTAAAGCCTGACCCTACTTGTTCATAGCTTTCCATGGTGGTCGACCTGATCCTGCCCTGTTGTACACTTGTTCATATATCCTATTCAGTTCTACATTCAGTACTTTCCTTACCATGTTATGATATTCAGTTCTCACATGTTCTACATGATCTTATGCTATACCTTGATTGGAGGCTAGGTTCTGTTCAGGAGAAGGGTTACAACCCCGATCCTTATTTGGTTTACGGGTTGTAACTCGGCTTCCGAATAGCTCCCAAGTCATCCTATATCTTTGTCTTGTATTTCATTATAATTGTCTCTTATAGAATTTGTCAATTCATATGGAACTACTGTTAGTGTTTGTACTTGCTCATTTTCCTGACAGGATATCGTTGATATATTACAGATAATTCAGAGGCAGACTGATCGACCTACTATGGGGTCGGGGCATATGGAGACTTAGGCCAGGATTGTGACCTGTTAGTTGAGCCACTAGACTTTGCACACCCAGAGTAGTATAGCTTAGTTAGGTTTGCCTGGACTGCGGACCAGCTAGTGCTTTCAGACTGTAGTATTCTATATTATATTTTGTGACTCTGTGATGTTGTCTATATCTCTGAGTTGTGTTGGATCCTGAACTCATTTCCTGCTTTCACATTTACCATATTTCCATTCTGTGCTATCTACCATAGTTTTATTTTGTGATTGAGTTATGCCATATTATATTCCTCCGTACGGAGATGACAGGTACCCTTATAATGTTTAGTTGTAGTATTTACAGATGACCTATACAGCGTTCTACCATCGATTCTGCGGCGTAGGCTGGACGTACCCACGTTCTCGTGCCCCTAATCAGGGTGTGGGTCATGACAGCTTGTAGGGCATCGGACCACATGATAGGGTCCTGTCCGAATAGAGCCAGTACCTCGTCCTCAACCCTAACTAGTCCCTCGGTTAGGGGACCAGCCCAAGTACCAGCACCATTGCAGCAGTAGCAGCAGTACCAGCCTCCGAGGCCATTGTTGCCTCAGGTACAAGCATTCCAGTAGCAGAGACCCCAGCAGTATGCCCAGACCCAAGCTCAGATGCAGAACCCACAGAGAGGTTTCCAGTAGAGGGGACCAGCACCCAGAGGGCAAGGTCAGGCTATGGTTGTGGACACACACAAAAAGAAGAAGAAACACTATCTTTTATTATTGGCGCAAGGCACCACAAATCGAGTATGCCTGAGAGATCCTGTGCGGAGGATCCCCGAGTACAAAAAGAATTCTGGAGAATGGGATGATGGAGATCGAGCTACAGTTGCTCCTTTAATCCGTTGGCATTTCGATTACAAAAGTGGGAGAAAATCTAAGAAAATTGCTAACTCTTAGCTCATTGGCAAGAAGTGCAGCTATTTGGCTCTTGAAAATGCTCTCCGTTCTGTCTTTGGAATAATGTTATGCGCCCACATGAGAAAACATACTAGTATTCATGTGGATGCATAGTCCTGCTTTGGTCGCATAAGGTGTAGGCGCATGCAGAATGCGTGATCGTGGGTTGATCGTGGTGTTTACATGGCCGCATGCTTGGTGCACGACTGCTCGTGGAGACTGACGTGGCCGTGTGCTTTGGTGCACGATTGATCGTGGGTTTGACCGAGTCAGGGGTTTTTCTGGCTTGGGCGCGTAGCCTGAAACAGGGCTATGCGCCCCCTTCTGGAGTAGCCTAGAGTGGGCCCATGGGCGCATAACTCACTCTGAAGACTTGGGCGCATATGACCTTACTGGTGGCTTAGGCGCATATGACTTCACTTAGTGACTTGGGCGCATATGGCTTCACTGTGACTTGGGACGCATATGTCTTCCATGGCTTGGATACATGGTTGTCAAGTATGCGGAAATTTTTATGCTTCTACAAGACCCCCTTCAAAGTTTTTGATACTTGAACAAGTTCGAAATACTTTGAAAGAAGCATGGACCGTCTTCTCGTGATGCAGTGGGCGCATGGCATAACTCTCCCTTTGGGCGCATAGTGTTTGGCCAGTCTGTCAGAGAGATGGCTGTTGAGATCTTCCTCGAAAATCTGAACTAACAGATTCATCGGGGTAGAATTTTGAACAGGTCCATCCTTCATGCGTTGTCCATGTCAGCACATGGCAGTCGCATAATGTGCAAGAGACTGGGTCTTCACGTGGGCACATAAGTCGTAGTGGGCGTATAGTTCGCAGTGGGAGCATAGGAGTAGTGGGAGCATAGGGTATGGCCCATGCCTATAATAGGCTTTGAAGAGAGAGAAAATTTATTATTCTTATTTCTCTTAGAACTTTCAAAAGACTTTTCATCTTCTCTCTGTACGAACCATGTCTTCCAAGGCCGCCAAGAAATCTGCGAAGGGCAAGGGGGCTGCACCAAGTGGATCTCCTCCTGCGATAGCGTCCTCGCCAGTCCAAGACCCGATCCTGGGTGAGGCTACGCCTCAAAACAAAGTCTTAAGCATTAATTTACGACGCTCAGACT
>JANAVB010000376.1:0-67377 GCA_029216955.1 Iris pallida
AAGTTTCCATATATATTGGCCTTCCATGTATGGGTTACCAAGGACTTATAAAAGGGTGATGCATGCTAGTTGTAAAATCATCTCAAAAACAAAGAGTGCTTTACAATCTTTGAGAGAGAGAGAGGATTAAGGACTATTGTGAAGGAGAGATTGCTTCGAATAATTTTTCGGCATCTCTTGTTCTTCGGAGTCCGCAATCAAAAAATTTCTTCTTTCAAGTGAGTTGTGGTGATCCGTGTTGGATCGGGAGGAGCTTGTAGAGGGTGTATTCTCTTTATTCCATTAGTGGAGGTTCTTCAGGGTTGGACTCCGATCGTCCCGTGGTTTTTTCCGCAAGGGTTTTCCACGTCAAAAATCTTTGTGTCTGCGATTGTGTTTGGCGTTTTTGGTTTGTGTGCTTTTGCTCGGTTCTCTCGCAGGACTTTCTGGTTTGGGGGAACGGTTTCCGCGCTTCGTTCCCAACAGTCCTTTTTATAATTTTGTGTACATATTAACTCACAATTATGGATTCAAATTGTTTTAACTCGATTTAAAGTACTGCTATTATCTGTTAAAATATTATCGGCAACAATTTTAAGTAAAGATGAAGCTTATGCTTGCCTGTTCATCAAAAGGTTTCTGAAGAGTGTAAATAAAACCACAGTCTAGACATATATGAGTTGCTCTAGCCTGCAGGAAGGTTAAGAAAAGGAGAAAAAGGTTTAGTTAATAGAACACAATAAACTAAGTTCTGGCAAAATGTGGAAGTTCTTGCCTTCTGTGCCTCTGTTAAGCTACGGCCAAAACGAGGAGGAGCTGGCCTTTTGGGCAATCTCTTCACATCAACTTCAGCACCTCTGTTATGCACAGTGAAAAAGGAAACATAAGAGAAAACCAATAGGTAGTGATTTTGGAGGAAATCTCTGACTCGGAGCACCCACCCTGAATGCTTTCCTCTCTCAAGGACAAATATAAATTTTCTTGATTGAAATATTGAAATCCCGAGAGTGTAACTTAATCTTGATTCATGAAACACCTAAGCTTAATATTATTTGGAATTTGGAATTAATTGATATTCTTTCTTCTATTCAAATTCCCATTTTTCTTGCACTCTTTTTGCAATCATTTACAACTAGTTTTTACATATATTTATCCGGCAACCATAATACAGTTTAATCTCCTACCAAGTTTGGATAGTGTAAATTAAAACAATTATCAGAAAAATATAACCAGAAACGGAACTTCTACCTGCTTATTACGAAGTAAACCGAGTCAGGCTTCGCTTGGATAGCAGTTTTGGTGAATCCCAACTTATCCGCAGGCCAGAGTTCGTCACCGAAGAAGCTGCTTGTGTACAGAACCTGATCACCAGATTTAAGTCCTGCCTTTGCAGCATTTCCACCACCTTCAACAGCCTGACAGAAAAAAGTCGGAATATTATACCCGTTGTTTTGTCATTAACAAATCGTCCATATGCAATTTTGTTTAATCAAATGCATCAGCAAAAGTAGCTAATTATAGGGTATCTAACTCGGTTAACAAAATTGCTGCAAATTGAGGATTATAAGCTCCAGATTTAAACAATTAGGATATAAAGTTAGGGTTTAGCTTCAACAGATAAACTATTGACACTCTGGTGCTAACGAAATTAGGAACTTGGTTCATAATATTACAGAGTGATGATGTATGCCCCAAGGCCAACTTATAGGGCCCATGCCACGTCCAGGGGCCCTGCAACGCGCCACCTACCGCCTGTAAGTGTAAAGGGCCCTTGAGGTTAATATCAAGGTTCACAGTATCGGTATCGGAATCAGTATCGGACTATTCCTATGAGTATTGGTATCGGCGATATCGGCAATATCAGCGGTTTCGGATCGGAGTATCGGATTTTTTGGTGTCGGAAAACAAATAATTATTAATAAATTATTTACATTTAAAAACATATACTTTATACATTTAGGCATAATTTTAAGTATTTTCAGTGTTATTTCTTAGTAGTTTTGAAATTTAATGAAATAATAGTCATCTTTATCGATTTGTTTACATAAAATAGATTGTTTTTTCTTCTTTTACATGCTTTTACAATCTTATTATGCTTTAAACCATTACTGATTTGTCTTTTTCGTTTAATTTTCTTTGCCGAATTGATCGGAAAAGAGACCCCCAATGTCGGTATCGGTCAGTATCGGATCGGGACATGCCAAACCGTATCGGTATCGGCCGTATCGTATCAGTATCGACCGATACTTTAAACCATGGTCAATATGTTATATTTCCTACCTAACTTTTCACGATTATAAATATCCTATATGTTGATGCGACATGTATGCAAAAGAGTGTTCTCCTTTGTACGGAGTCATCAACGCTAGTTCCATCTCCTCCTCGGTCCTAACCACATGCAGAGGCGAACCGGCTGGGCGAATACGACTCCCATCTCCAGGGCACCAACTAACTAACCGATCTATGGGGGACCTGCCTGAGTCTCTATCATCAAAAGTATCTGACCCCTTGGGTCGACTATCGAACTATCTGTTGAAGTGGACATGAAAAGAAAATAAATGGTGAAGGGTTGAGAATCTTACCAATTAATGATCACACAACCAAGTACAAGGGATCACTGAAGAACGAAGGCATAATTGACTATTAGAATAGGCGAAGGAAATAAAGCCAGGTACTGAAGACCTCCCTACATGCCACCATGGGCGGACACAGTTAGAGACAAGTGGGATCAACTGATCCCACCGCTTTTTTAAGTCCTAAGCACATTCCTTCTTCCCTCCAATATTCCATTTGTGTGAAAACTCTTGCACACCTACGTCTGCCCACCATCTCATCCTATTGTACCCGACCAAGAACCCTCCTTCTCTCCTAAGGTTCCTACCTCATCTTATCCTCTCATTCCCTAGGAACTAAAGCCCAAATGCTTTAGCTCTTTCTTCTTCTTCATACACTCTCCATATTGTTCTTCACCTCCACCTTTTTTCTTCTTAAACCCACAACACCACACGATCTTCTTCACCACACCCTTTTCTTCTTCTCCAATCCTCACAAACACCAATTTTCTCTCCATCTCACACTTCTCTATATGAAAATCCTTGCACCTACACCACACCCGAGCTTCACCAACACCGTGTCTCGCCACATCTCCTCCAGAGCGCTAGACGTTGTGGACCCTCCGTCGTTGGACTGTCCCGCAGAGCTCCCAATGTCGTTGCACGATCAAAAGCAACAACGGCAGAGGCAACGCTGCCCCTTACCTTCGCGTCTTCCCGCTCTAGCACCCCTTTTCACCTCGTCGTGTCGATGCCAACGCCTCCAACCTCCCTCGCCGCAGCTGTCGAGATCAACGCGAAGAAGGCATGTTGGTTTTTAATATGTAATTTTATTTTTGGACTTTCTTTACATTGAGGTTAACCCTCTCTTTTAAATTCATGTGTCCACCCCAGCATGCGACATATATAGGCAAGGACGTTTCCTCGAAGTAGGGCCCCACACAATGATAGGATGCATTGCTCTGATTCTCAAGACGAGACGGTTGGCATTTCGATGCGGATACATCGAATCTCTCCGCCAGCCACGTCGTAAAGAAGCCCAATGAGCTTAGCCACGTGTCACACATTGTTCACGTGTAGCTTGGGCATGACCGGATGTTTTGTCGATCGAGTAGCATCTGATGCGGTATGCCCCAAGGCCAACATACAGGGCCCAACCCACGTCCGGGGGCCCCACAAGATGCCGCCTACTAGATGTAAAGGACCCCTGAGGCCAATATGGTTATTTTCCCTACCTAACTTTCTACGATTATAAATACCCTATATGTTGATGGGACAAATATGCACTATCCACCCTTCTAATTACCTTTCTCCCTAGCTAGTTTCCTTCCTTATTTGGCTACTAATCTGAGCATCGGAGGGGCGCCCGACCGAGCACTCGGTCCGGTTATGTGTAGCGGCCGAAGGGGCCCGGGATGGGAACAACCGGACGTTGCACTTCGTCGGGCCAAGAACCCTAGGCCCCAAAAACCGACCAGTGCTAAGCGCAGCATCACCGAGTGACTTGTCAAGATCCATCAAGGGGCCGGGGCTAAACATGAAATCCTTCTTGGTGTCTCTTAAGTCTTATCAATGCGATGAATCACGAACAAATGCAAACAGTTAAAGGGGGGTTTTGTAACGCATAGTAGGCTAAACAAGAAACAGAGAATATATTTTTTTGAGATGCCCGACGATACGCACGGGACTTAGTGCACGCTGCATTGCATGCTTGTTGGGCCCACTGCACCCAACTCCCACCAGGTAAATGGAAGGAATAATATGCTCCCTTGGCTCGATCCACTGATCTTCCACCACCCAGCCGGGTCTTATACCTCTCTCGGTAACCACAAGAGCTACTAGAAAAAGAAACAGAGAATATAGTACATATACTGACAGTGATTACGACCCCGCCGCCAGGCTTCTGGCCCAAGGTGAGGCCCAAGGGCTTGTCGACCTCGACCTCGATGGTCTTGGAAGCTGCGGTCCTCGCATTGACTTGTAGTCCTCCTCTCCTCCCTACTCCAACTACTGTCGGCCCGTTCCTCCTCTCGTTGAGCTCCACCATGCCCTCTCGCAGAGACAGCCCATGGAAAGCACTTAATTTCTGCACGCAACCAAAAATTAACTAAACAAAGTCCTCAGTGAGCTAGCTAGCTCTAAAAAAAAAAGAAGTTTCTCATTAGTCTACTCTAACTTGGTTGTTGGCAATGAGAGGAGAGGCTAAAGAAGGAGTTCTGAGAGTCTGTTTGGAGAGGGAGGAGGGATAGTAGGCAACAGCAGCAGCAGATGATGATGACATGGTGGTGGAAGAGACTAGCTAGCTACTGCAGCAAGCAAGTGCGAGGAGGAGGAGGAGGAGTTAAAGTGCTCTTTTAGAAGAGTTTGTTTGTGGACGGGAAAGGCTCAAAGCACAAAAGGATAGGATGGAGATGGTGTGTGCTCATTCATACCGCTTGTTTAGAGCATCTCCAACCCTATTGTGAGTTTGAAAAAAATGGTTGCCACATAGGAAGGACAACCATTTTTTTCCAAATGTACTTCTCCAATGCAAATGTGAAAAAAATGTGGAGTTGACATGGCAAAGACATGGCAAAGACAATGTGAAGTTGGTTGTCTAGATCTAGACAATGCACTTCACAATGTCTTTGTGTCCACATCATCATTTGTGAATAAAAATATTTATAAAAAGAAGTAGAAGAGTAAAAGTTGTCTTGGAAGTTGTAAAAAATTAATTTGTATTGTCTTCTCAATACTTTTGCATTGGAGATGACCTTTTAAACTCATTGTCATTTGTGAATATATTTTTGCCACCTATACAAGACGTCTTGTGTCCCATGCCACATAGGATTCACAACACAAAACAAGACAATAGGGTTGGAGATGCTCTTACTTAGGGCAGGTTACATGGGCACATCAAAAAGTGATTAAAGCTATCCCATTGTGGCAGTCCTAGGACTGTCCACTTTTCTGGCAGTCCAGTCTACGGACTAGACTGTCAGAAAAGTGGACAGTCCTTGTTAGATCCTGTCAGTCTCTTGTTAGAAACTGGGCAGTCCAGTCTACAGACTGGACTGTCCAGAAAAATTAAAAAAATGGACTAGCCACGATCACTTTTTGATGTGCCCATATAACTTGCCTTACTTAGTGGGAATGCAAGTTGGCTGACCACAAGTACAGTGTGAGTGTGGCATGCACAAACTTCAACAAGGATTTGGATGGAAAATTTTCCAAAAGTAATTTCTAAAATCACCCCCACATTTTACTCCAGGACAGTCTATTAAGAATGCCAACAAAATTGACTAACATTAAGGAGGACTGCCAACTTCATTCACGGTCTATATTAATATTCAAATTCTTTAGGACTGCCAACTTTGTTGACAACCGTACTTTATGTTATAACTGCCAAGACTACCAGCAAGTTGGCAGTCCTAGGACTGGACTGTCCTGGAGTAAAATGTGGAGTGCTTTTAAGAACCAAATTTAGGCTGTCTTATATTATGAAAAAAAATAATGTTTATGTCTCCATATTTTGATTAGAGGAGGATTTAGGTACCGTTTTAACTGATGACTTAGACGGACCGTATGGAAGTATAAACACAAAATCTGAATATTATACGAGACTCTAAAACTAAACGAAATATGTAAGAGAGGGTTGTGTGACTTTGATTATTTAGTTTTCTTTCGTGATCGTTGAGAAAGAGACTTGTGATACCGTTTTTTTCTTCTATTATGATCTCAACAGTCACACAATCCTCCGGAGCTCTTAAGCTGCTAGCATTAAACAATATGTGTCCGGGACGAGAGATCGTATGATGATACACGACATCCCCATCAAAACTGTCGTCAAGAGGGTTGTGTGGTTGATAAGATCATGATAGAAGTATACAACGGTGTCACAAATATTTCTCTTAATTGTCCATAAAAATTTCAAGTCACACAAGTCTCGTCATGCAAAACAAAATAATAAAAGTCACACAATCCTCATAAATTTTCGTTTAGTTTTAGATTTTCGTATCATATTCAAAATTTATGTCCATGTCTATATTTTAGACAGTCATCCAAGTCAACCGTTAGGACATGTTATCCCCGGGGCGTGATTTTAAGATGAAAAACTGATTTTGACAACACTTCGAAGAAGGTGCACAATTGAGATCCCGAAGGATTCAGAGAGACAAAATCAGATGCAGCACTTCGAAGAAGACACAAAAGATTTTGTCGTAGCAGCGTCTATAAAATTTCACAAACAATTTCTGATTAGATCAAAAACAATCTCGTTCAGAACGAGATACAAGTGGAGAAGATGAACGGAATAAGAAAAGAACAGAAGAATGAGAAAAGTCCTGCTGGGGTGACTGATCACCGGCGCTCTGTGAAACCCGCAACCTAATTTTTCTGGAATTTTTGGATAAATTGAAATTATTGCATTTTTGGGATATTTGTCCGATTTTTTGTTTTGTCAGCATAGTCCTGGATTCTCTGTTTGAGTTTTATTATTATTATTATTATTATTATTATTATTATTATTATTATTATTATTATTATTATTATTATTATTAGTCGGATTAGGAAAAATATTATTTTTAAAATTAATCATTGGATTTTGTTTGTGGCCCTGTCCCCGATTCCGTGCCCGGAATCCGACCCCGACCCAAACCCGATTTTTTTTTCGAATCCCGTTTTTCGAACCCATTCTCAAATCTTTTTTTAATATATATGTATTGTTTTTTCTTAATAATAAAAAAATATAATAATAATAAACCCAACCCCTCATAACTCTCACCACTCCTTCCCAGCTCATCCCCCCTATTCCTCTCCACCCACGTTCTCTCACTCCCCTCATTTCTCTCCCACATCCTCACTCCTCTCCCCTTAAATCGCTTACGTTCACACACGCTCACCACCACCATTTTTTTCCTTTCCTTTTCACTCCAAAACCCCCCAAGCCACTTCTGACCCCCACCGACATCTGACTCCCGCGCCGATCTGCGGCCAGCCCCGCGGTCGATCTCCCCGGCCGGCAGTCCTCCGGCGGATAGTCGTCTCCACGGCCAGCCGTGCCCGACCGTCGGAGCCCTCGCCCTCCACCTTCCCGCAGGCCGCTCCCCTCCGCTCAACCGCGATCCGCCCGGCCCCGAGCCCTCTGGTTGGCCGGATCCGACCGCCCTCGACCGGCGCGGTCTCCCCGAGGTCAGACCCCTCCGACTGGCCCTCCGGCCCCTCCACGACCGGCCGGACCTGCAGCCCCCGGCCGTGCCCTAGCAGACCCGCCTCCTCGTGGACCCTCTCCGGCCTGATGTCCCGTTGTCCGGCCCATTCCTGGTCGCAGACCCGCTGACCCCGCTTCCCGCGGTCCATCGGCTCCCTGACCCGCTGTCCGTATTTTTCCCGTGTGCCGATCCTGCTGTCCGAGCTTCCCCGTACGTTCGCAGCTGTAGGAGCGTAAAAAAATGCTTCATAGACCAAGTCAAAGAAATAGAGTTTTACGCAAGTTAAAAAGAGTCAACAAACTACTCTACGCAGGTTACTCTACGCAGGCTACTCTACGCGAGCTGTTTTACGCATACTACTTTACGCAGGGGACAGGCTGTCAGATCATGCATTTAATGCAAGTGATAATGAATCTGACATAATGATTTGCTGACAGCGTATAACACAGAATTCGAAGAGATTTGATTTACACAAAAACCAACATTGTCATTTAGTGTGTGATTGGATTACTTTACGCTCAAAAGATGGCTTCTTTTACGCATGACTACTATATGAGCTTTTTACGCTCAAAGTTGACGTGTGCGTAAAGTTTATTTGGGCTACTTTTTACGCCCAAGGCTGTTTTATCAGCCACTTTACGCGAGAAGTCTATTTTTGGGCTATTTTACGCCTAGTCTACTACTTTACGCTGGAAGTGTATTTTGGGTCATTTTTACGCCCGATTGTTTCTGACCACTTAAGAACGTGGTTTGCCCACGTGGCTTTCATACCACACTTCTCGAGGAACATGTGTACGTGCTCTCCCCATTTTATTGAGATAGTGGGACACGTGTCATCATGCGTAGAGATCACAACTCTACACGGGACACGTGTCCACGTGCGTAGAGGGTGATTTACATCGTGGGTGACAGTTGCTAGCGTAAAAACCCGATTGTGTTGTTTTTTACGCACAAAGGGTTAAGTCTATAAATAGACTTATTTTTCACATAGACAGGATCAGAAGAGACAGGAGAGAATACATAGAGATCAGAGCCCAGAAACTTTGATTTTCCAGAGCATTCTTCTTCAACTTTTCTTCCAAAACAAAGTGAAGCAAAGCAAGAAAGCATTCGACTGTGCCATCAGTGCCGTTGTTCGATACCTTTCCGGTGACTTAGTTCTTCCGATTGTTCGTCTTCTTCAAGCAGTTTTCTTCATCATCATCGTATGGTCCAAGGAACAAAGTGATCGCCTTCAGATCAGACTTCCATAGCAATACTTTCCAGAATAATTTGTACTTTCTATACTTTTCTAGTTTTCTTTCAAAAGCCAATTTTTAGGCATTTTGTTAAGTAAAACAAAATAGCGACTCTGCTGGGGACGACCTTCTCCTCTGACGAGAAGGCAATTGCTCAATATGATGATGCGTTGGTCGGATCGACCAAGAAGACTCTGGTTGTACACTTCGACCAGACTGCCTACGAAGAAATGCTCAGGAGTGGGGTTAGTACTCACTGCTCCAATATTCAGAAATCGCGGAAGGCACGAAAAGTTTGGATTCCTAAGTCCAAACCATCCTCGAATCTCCCTGTTGTCTCTGAAGGCAAAGGCATCCTTCTTACTCCTGTTGTGGAGACTCCCATCGGTGATGAGGCAGTCTCTACTTCAGCGATGTGCCGTGGACGTAAAAACCAGTCTCCCGTCTGTGACGTGGCAGACTACCAAATGTTACGCTCTGAGCGTAAAAATCAGGTTTTGCGCTCTGGGCGTAAAAATCAGGTTTTGCACTCTGGGCGTAAAAATCAGGTTTTACGCCATCAGTCTCCCGTCTGTGACGTGGTAGACAATCAAATTTTACGCCCCACGCGTAAAAATCAGTCTCCCGTCTGTGACGTGGTAGACAATCATGTTTTACGCCCCATACGTAAAAATTAGTCTCCCGTCTGTGACGTGGTAGACACACAAACTTTACGCTCCATGCGTAAAGGAAAATCTCCCGTCTATGACGAGACAGATACTCATGTTTTACGCTCTAAAAGGTAAGTCTCCTGTCGTTGACAGAGAAGATAAAATTCATAATGATGCCTCGACATCTAAAATGAATTTACCTACTCGCATATAGCGTAAAAACATGACTTCCATTGTTGGTAAAACTTCGGTTGTCCACCAACAACCTTCCTACACTGCTTTTTGTAAGGTACCAAATCTGCAAATTACGCGTAATGCTAATGGAGTCCTCTGTGCACAAAAATCTCAGAATTTATGCACACAACTCCAGGCGCGTAAAAATGCCCAGTTTGGTTCTGCTAATACAGCAAGTAATCTTCTTTATACACAAGGGACTAAACGACTTTCTGTCCCAAATATAATAAAGAAGACTGCTTCCTCTACTCCCTCTGATTTACACGAGTTGCTTGTACAAAGGCGTAAAGACAGAAAATCTCATGTGACATTCTCCAAAGAAGATCACCATTGTGAGTGTCACCAGATTGTAATTAAGTGTTGTTGTTCAACGTCTAAACGGTCAGTTTTTGATCGGTTAGGCTACAATGTTCAACAATCAGTTGATGATCAAGAACATGATTTGTCATATGCCTCAGTTAATATGGCATCTCATACCAACAGAGGACGACGTCCAAGACGCAACTTGTCACAGATTCCTGGTCAACAACAGTTTAATCGACTTCTTGATAATTTCGAAGGAGTATATCAGAATACTCGATTGAGAAGTCAGAGACAGTTGCAGACTTCTGACTCAGAAGCTGGGGGTACCCAGTCTTTAGAGTCTGAAACTGATAGCATTGATTCATACTTCTACACCAATCCCTCGGTATCTTCAAGGGAGGTTGAATCTTATGCTATTGGTGACGAACCGGAGACGCCATCTGCTAATACAGAACAACGTCTCTCTGCAGTTGAGCAGTCGCTGAAGGATATGCTTGCTATGATGCAAAGTATGCATCAAATAATAATGACTCAGCAAGTTGCTCAACCGGCAGTGGTAACTCCGGTGCAGGTAGCAGCACAAACTCAAGATAGTCAAGGGGTTGATATACCTTTGAATAATCTTAGTCAGGAGCCTGCTACCAATCAAAATTTTGTATCTCCAGATCCTATCATTCCAGAAGATGTACCACCTCCGGTGGGGGTTACGGTACTGTAGGGCCTAAAAATCAAGTTGCACCCATCAACAAAGTCATCAAAATCAAACTATACATCCTTCAAGTGAACTGCGCAGAAGACAGATTGCACAATAATTCGATTGTGCATGCGGAACTGCGCACTCATCCAAGTGCGCATGCTGACGTGGCCTCGTCATCATTACCTGACAGAGAATCTGATCTTCTGACAACTGACAGCACGGAGAACGAGGAAATTGTTCGTTTATCGTGCAGCACAGCGCTCGAGGACAGCTGTACATACAGCGCAATCTGCCTGCAGCGTAATCCAGCCTAGCGCGGTCCATCCTAGCGCAATCCGAAGCCAGCACAATTCAGGTGGCGCACTCCATCACTACAACTGACAAAGTACACGTGGCCTTCATGCCATCAATGACTCATTACGTGGTAACCGTCTGTACACGATCATGCGCATTTCAATCAAATAATGCCATATGTCCTATACAGTTGGCCCACGATCAAACAACTGCCAGCGCAGTCTGGTGTCTGCGTGGTCCAATACAGTGCAATCCAACTTACACAATTCAGAATAACTAAAAAGTAGTTATTTTCAGAACTCTATAAATAGAGTTTCAAGTCCTTCCTAGAGATCATCACATCACATATACACAGAGAGCAGAGAGTTCAAGAGTTCTTGCCCAAGTGCTGCTACATTCTTCAGAGGCTTTTGCCTTCAACTTCAGAGGCTACCGTCTTTAAAGTTCACATCGTCCAAGGAATAAAGCGATCGTCATTCAGATTGGATTCCTATAGTTGTACTTTCCCAGAATTCTTGTAATCTTCTTTACAAAGTTTGTTGAAATAAAGATCAACTTTTGTTTTTGCAAACAAAATGGCGACTCTGCTGGAGACGACTTTCTCCTCCGACGAGAAAGTGACAACTCAATGTGACGTTGCGTCTATCGGAAAGACGCAGAAGACGTTGGTTGTGAAGGTCAACCTGTCACGACCCGCACCCTGATTAGGGGCACGAGAACGTGGGTACGTCCAGCCTACGCCGCAGTGTCGGCGGTAGAACGCTGTATAGGTCATCTATAACAACTAACATCTAACAATAAGACATATAAACCTGTCATCTCCACACGGAGGTATAACATAACATCTCAACTCTATATCTCAAATACAAGTCTAGGAAAGATAAAGATAGAACATGATATGGAATCAGATGAAAGGAAGAACTGAATATATATAGAGTTATCACACCACACAAGTAGATGTCCAACACAAATAAGTACAAGACCTGAAATATAACTAAGTCACAACTAACAATCGGAACAGTCCGATACAAAATGAAAACTGTAAACACTAGACTAGACTAGGCACCCTCTACTGAGCTAGATGCTCCTCAGGATCCTGAAGGTCACCCTCATGTGTCCCATAGAAGGTAGGACAGTCACCATCATCATCTGTAATATTTTCAACAGGCCCAGTCAGGACAGGAACGAGCACAATACATCTCACGCAGTTCATATCAGGTTGGGAAATGTAAAGCATGCATAGCGTAAGATACATGAACTGTAAAGAATATATGTAAAACGAGAGAGATTTGATAACTGGAAATATCTATATATATGATAAGTAAGAACTGTAGGTAACCTGTGATTTAGAGCATGATATGGTTATATAAACGGGCTTAGGACATATACAAGATTTCACAAGATTTTACATGAATTTGTACAAGATGGGATTTGATCACATAACCATTTCCTACTCACCCTCCCCAATCAATACACAAGGATCCAGTCAAGTTACGTTACTTTGCACAAGAGGTTTTTATCATGTTTGCTCGCGTGATCATGAGAGTACAAGATTGCACAAGAGTATACATGAAAGCGGTGTACATGAAATACAAGATGTTCGTGAAAAGCACATGACAACTGTATCTGATGCACCCCGAGGGAGATAACATCGCATAACAAGATCCATATAGTACCAATCCGTGATAATGACGTGACAGCATCATGTAAGGTAATCTAAAGCAAGAATATAAGTCCTAACAAGCATGAAAAGATCAGAGAATGTACTCGCCTGTCACCCTGTATGACTGATATGAATATATGTCCGAACTGGTGTCACAGAGTCCTATTTAGAGTAAAACAGGTCACAACATATCCACAATGGTAAAAATAGAGTATACAATGCATACTACATGATTCTAGGTCAATCTGGTCAAAAGTCAACTCTTGGTCAACTCTAAAGTCAAACTAGTCGAAGTTAGGTCAACACTAGTCAACTAGTTAGGGTTTTAGTCAAACTAGTCAAAGTAGTTGTTTTAGGTCATTCCTAGTCATTTCTAGGTTAACTAGGTCACTTTTGACCTAAGGTTGACTTTGGTCAACCCTTAGTCAACAAGGGTCAACAAGTGGGTTTAGGGTCATTAGGGTTAGCCCCTAGCCATAGGCTAATGATCTTGGCCATAGGCTAATGATCCTAGGCCATAGGCCATAGTCATAGGTTTTCATATAAACCTATACCTAGTAAGTTATATATATATACATGTCTATATATATATATAGATATATACAAGTCTATCTACTACCCATTTATATATCAATATATGAATACTATATATAATACCATCACCCACACACACACATATATATATATATATATATATATATATATATATATATATATATATATATATATATATATATATATATAAAATGATACTACATGAGAACTAATACAAATATATATATATATATATATCATATATATATATACATATATATATATATATATATAACTTATATATATTATATATATAGAGAGAGAGAGGGAAGAAAGAGGGAGAATTAGAGTGAGAGAGAGTGAATGAGAGAGAGGGATAGAGAGAGAAAGAGTGACACACTGCTGTACACAGCAGGGGGGGGGTTCAGTTTCCTGGAACAGGAAACCAGTCCCTAAACTATACCAATACACACACACACACCCTACATATATACATGTATATACACATGTATATACATGTATACTCACCTAAATTTCTCCTACACACACACATACATATATACATGTATATAAAATATATATACACATAATTATACATATATATATACATCAAAAATCAATTTGAAATCGGATTTTGAGAACTGGAAATACAAAATACTGTTCATACTGAACATAGAGGGGGGTAAACCAAATTCGACCCCTAAACCCTAGCTAATAGTTAAATCCAATGGTTGGTAATTGTGTCCCCATACGTGTAGGTGTCGTGTGTGTCCACGGGAGTCCACCACGACACGACACGGCGTGTCCAAGTGTTTAAAAACACAAACGGGTAAGTCACAGTGTCACAGCGTCGTGCACGCGTGCACTTAGCTCTAGGACACGACACACGTGTCTAGGAGTCTCGTGCACGTGTGGGTAGGTTCGCCTAGGGTTGGTCTAGGGTTTAGGTAGCCTGTCTCGTGTCCACGTGTCCTCAGGATACGACACGAGACGCGTATCAGTGGGGAAAATCCGCGCGTGTACAGTGCGTGTAAAATCAGTGCGCGCGCGTTTTCTTCGTGCACACATATCGAGGTCGTATGAAATTTTATGGGTGTGATGTCAGTCACTAGGGCCACGTGTCCATGAAGTTTCGTGTCAAACCATTGCGTGTCGTGTCCGCAATCGGTGTCGGGTAGCAGGACAGCGTGCACAGTCTCGTGCACGCGTGTCGAAGGGTCGTGTGCTCTACACGGGGCACGTAGAGCCTTGTGCTCGTGTCAGTGGGCTGGTGGGGAAGTTAGGTTCGTGTCTAGGTTACTGTATCGTATCCACGACTCATGTGGACACGATAGGAAGTGTCGAACAGTGGGGTTTAAACAGTGTGCAGTGTAGTGTTTAACAGTGTGTTCGTGTCCAATTTGGACACGGACACGATACGATTTCGTGCTCAGTAAGTTAGGGTTGTGTCCTACGTGTCTAGGGCTACCCAAAAATATAATTTGTTTTACAAAAACACAACATTAAACCCTAAGTGACATTTCACCAAACACAGAATTTAGAACACAGATACGTGTCCGATACGGACACCAAACCAATCCTATTTCCTACCAAACTTAGCCTACAGTTCCCTAGTATCTATATGCATGCAAATATGAAGAGAAATCACTATATTAACTAGGTTTGATAGTATTTACCTATTAGTGCAAAACCAATGGAAAAACCCAATGTAGGGGGGGTGTCCACTAGCCTTGATGATGCCCCAAAGCTTGTGACCTTGTTGGCTAGCCTTCCACAGTCTCTTCTAGGTACTAGGATTCAAATGCAAAAGATTTGAGTGGATTTGGAGTTAAAATGAACAAGTTATGGGTGTTTGAAGTGGAGGGGTTCTTAAGGTTTCATGAAGTTGTAAAAAATGGCTTGAATGAATGATGGGGTGTGCATATAGGATGGGGGTGTTGTTGGCTGCCATGGGGGGGTAGGGGTAGGCTATAGGGCCCCTTTCCACCTTGCAAAGCTTAGCCCCTAAGGCTTTGACTAAGGGGGTTTGATATTTAGGTTCTAAATATCTAAAAAGTGAAATATCTAGATATTTATCTAACTAGATATTTATACATAAGGCTAATATCTAATCATTAGTCTTCTAGGTTAGTGGCTAACCTCTAGATTAGGGTAAATAGGTTAGGGATCATCAAGTCACAAATCAAAAGTCCATGAATAGTAAAATCTCACTAATCCTTCTTAATTCCTAGAAAATTACCAAAATACCCCCTTAGGCTAAAACCACTAAAATGATATTCTAAGCCTATGGTCAAGTTCTCATGGTCATGGCCACTTCTAGGTTAGAGAAAACTAGGATTTACACTAAGTTATACTAACCAAAATCACAAAGTCATAAGTCATGACTTAGCATGACTTTAGAAATGGTTTAACTATACTAATAATCACCAAAAATCATATCATGACTAAAATACTATTAATTAATAATAAAAAATAATAAATTTTCAAAAATCCTCAATTTCAGAAAACTGGGTGCTACAAGTCTACCCTTCTTAGAAAATTTCGTCCTCGAAATTAGAATGGTCATACTCCTTCTAGGTCAAACACTCAACAATCAAAGTCAGAGTTACTACTTAGCAGCATACAAGGTCAACAAGTAAAATGTGGGTAGTAGACCTATACTGGGTCATGTCCAATAAATTGGACTGGCAGGTTTAGGTCAAGGGTGTCCTCAATTTAAATTGGAATCAAAAGTAACTCTATGGGGTAATTTAGGATGAAGTCTTGTGTCAGGAAAGTCGTACTAAACAATTGAAGTATAAAATGGTGTGCCTTAGTGGGATACTAAGGTCATGGGTGTAGGTTGTCAAGTCTAGGTCATGCCTGTGAAATTGGTTTTGAGAAAACAACTAGTCTTGTGCTCCTAATTTAAAAGTCATGGTAATGTGCCTACGATGATCATAATTAGAGTGGGAATGGTCAATGGCCTAAATTTAAACCAGAAGTTGTGATGCAATAGTAGTACAAGGATAGGTTAAATGGGATAGTCTGTGACTATGGGTATTAGACTAGGTAGGTAAGAAAACAATGAATCAATAGGGTTAAGAGGTTTACCATTCTATGGTTAGAGCTACTCTTCTAAGTCAAAGGTATAGCACATACATCAATTCATTCCTAAAGGATTATATTAACAATTAGAGCTACTCCTACTCCTACTCCTACTCCCACTCCTAAGTAAGAGATAAAATCAAAAGAACTATCAGGTCAAATTCATCAAAAATAAGAAATAGGTTGGAGCATATGGAATTGGATTTCAAGACAGATATAATGAAACAAGATGGAAATGGATTTGAAAGAACAGAACCTGCAAGTGGCTCCATCCATGTAGAATAATATATGAAAGCGAACCAAAGTACAATAGGTTGATCAGACCATCATGCACCGGCCCTGATTAGACAATATGTTAGTGGGTACTAGCCCCCAATAAAATATGTCGTGATCAAGCTCGATAAAATATAAGCTTGCAAAACTAAGGCTAAATTAGCAGTAAAGAAGGTCAAAATATAAGGGAGGTAATGATGAATAAGGTTAAATAGTCCAAGATCCCTTAAACATCAAGGAGTGAGGGTGAATTAAAATAAGAGGAAAAGGGTTTTCAATATCGAAGTTCAAAATAAGATTCTCAAGGGTCGTCCCGGAATCTCTCATGAAATCCTAACAGTGATTGAGTATACTCTCATCCTAATACCTTAATTCCTATATTCTATCGCAGGCTCGTAGCAGTACAACTAAGTCGTCGTGCTACTACGAAATCGCACAAATGCGACTCTCGACCTGCGTGGGCCACCACAAAAACGTGTCACGACCCGCACCCTGATTAGGGGCACGAGAACGTGGGTACGTCCAGCCTACGCCGCAGTGTCGACGGTAGAACGCTGTATAGGTCATCTATAACAACTAACATCTAACAATAAGACATATAAACCTGTCATCTCCACACGGAGGTATAACATAACATCTCAACTCTATATCTCAAATACAAGTCTAGGAAAGATAAAGATAGAACATGATATGGAATCAGATGAAAGGAAGAACTGAATATATATAGAGTTATCATACCACACAAGTAGATGTCCAACACAAATAATTACAAGACCTGAAATATAACTAAGTCACAACTAACAATCGGAACAGTCCGATACGAAATGAAAACTGTAAACACTAGACTAGACTAGGCACCCTCTACTGAGCTAGATGCTCCTCAGGATCCTGAAGGTCACCCTCATGTGTCCCATAGAAGGTAGGACAGTCACCATCATCATCTGTAATATTTTTAACAGGCCCAGTCAGGACAGGAACGAGCACAATACATCTCACGCAGTTCATATCAGGTTGGGAAATGTAAAGCATGCATAGCGTAAGATACATGAACTGTAAAGAATATATGTAAAACGAGAGAGATTTGATAACTGGAAATATCTATATATATGATAAGTAAGAACTGTAGGTAACCTGTGATTTAGAGCATGATATGGTTATATAAACGGGCTTAGGACATATACAAGATTTCACAAGATTTTACATGAATTTGTACAAGATGGGATTTGATCACATAACCATTTCCTACTCACCCTCCCCAATCAATACACAAGGATCCAGTCAAGTTACGTTACTTTGCACAAGAGGTTTTTATCATGTTTGCTCGCGTGATCATGAGAGTACAAGATTGCACAAGAGTATACATGAAAGCGGTGTACATGAAATACAAGATGTTCGTGAAAAGCACATGACAACTGTATCTGATGCACCCCGAGGGAGATAACATCGCATAACAAGATCCATATAGTACCAATCCGTGATAATGACGTGACAGCATCATGTAAGGTAATCTAAAGCAAGAATATAAGTCCTAACAAGCATGAAAAGATCAGAGAATGTACTCGCCTGTCACCCTGTATGACTGATATGAATATATGTCCGAACTGGTGTCACAGAGTCCTATTTAGAGTAAAACAGGTCACAACATATCCACAATGGTAAAAATAGAGTATACAATGCATACTACATGATTCTAGGTCAATCTGGTCAAAAGTCAACTCTTGGTCAACTCTAAAGTCAAACTAGTCAAAGTTAGGTCAACACTAGTCAACTAGTTAGGGTTTTAGTCAAACTAGTCAAAGTAGTTGTTTTAGGTCATTCCTAGTCATTTCTAGGTTAACTAGGTCACTTTTGACCTAAGGTTGACTTTGGTCAACCCTTAGTCAACAAGGGTCAACAAGTGGGTTTAGGGTCATTAGGGTTAGCCCCTAGCCATAGGCTAATGATCTTGGCCATAGGCTAATGATCCTAGGCCATAGGCCATAGTCATAGGTTTTCATATAAACCTATACCTAGTAAGTTATATATATATATATACATGTCTATATATATATATATAGATATATACAAGTCTATCTACTACCCATTTATATATCAATATATGAATACTATATATAATACCATCACCCACATATATATATATATATATATATATATAAAATGATACTACATGAGAACTAATACAAATATATATATATATATATATATATATATATATATATATATATATATATATATATATATATATATATATATATATATCATATATATATATACATATATATATATATATATAACTTATATATATTATATATATAGAGAGAGGGAAGAAAGAGGGAGAATTAGAGTGAGAGAGAGTGAATGAGAGAGAGGGATAGAGAGAGAAAGAGTGACACACTGCTGTACACAGCAGGGGGGGTTCAGTTTCCTGGAACAGGAAACCAGTCCCTAAACTATACCAATACACACACACACACCCTACATATATACATGTATATACACATATATATACATGTATACTCACCTAAATTTCTCCTACACACACACATACATATATACATGTATATAAAATATATATACACATAATTATACATATATATATACATCAAAAATCAATTTGAAATCGGATTTTGAGAACTGGAAATACAAAATACTGTTCATACTGAACATAGAGGGGGGTAAACCAAATTCGACCCCTAAACCCTAGCTAATAGTTCAATCCAATGGTTGGTAATTGTGTCCCCATACGTGTAGGTGTCGTGTGTGTCCACGGGAGTCCACCACGACACGACACGGCGTGTCCAAGTGTTTAAAAACACAAACGGGTAAGTCACAGTGTCACAGCGTCGTGCACGCGTGCACTTAGCTCTAGGACACGACACACGTGTCTAGGAGTCTCGTGCACGTGTGGGTAGGTTCGCCTAGGGTTGGTCTAGGGTTTAGGTAGCCTGTCTCGTGTTCACGTGTCCTCAGGACACGGCACGAGACACGTATCAGTGGGGAAAATCCGCGCGTGTACAGTGCGTGTAAAATCAGTGCGCGCGCGTTTTCTTCGTGCACACACATCGAGGTCGTATGAAATTTTATGGGTGTGATGTCAGTCACTAGGGCCACGTGTCCATGAAGTTTCGTGTCAAACCATTGCGTGTCGTGTCCGCAATCGGTGTCGGGTAGCAGGACAACGTGCACAGTCTCGTGCACGCGTGTCGAAGGGTCGTGTGCTCTACACGGGGCACGTAGAGCCTTGTGCTCGTGTCAGTGGGCTGGTGGGGAAGTTAGGTTCGTGTCTAGGTTACTGTATCGTGTCCACAACTCATGTGGACACGATAGGAAGTGTCGAACAGTGGGGTTTAAACAGTGTGCAGTGTAGTGTTTAACAGTGTATTCGTGTCCAATTTGGACACGGACACGATACGATTTCGTGCTCAGTAAGTTAGGGTTGTGTCCTACGTGTCTAGGGCTACCCAAAAATATAATTTATTTTACAAAAACACAACATTAAACCCTAAGTGACATTTCACCAAATACAGAATTTAGAACACAGATACGTGTCCGATACGGACACCAAACCAATCCTATTTCCTACCAAACTTAGCCTACAGTTCCCTAGTATCTATATGCATGCAAATATGAAGAGAAATCACTATATTAACTAGGTTTGATAGTATTTACCTATTAGTGCAAAACCAATGGAAAAACCCAATGTAGGGGGGGTGTCCACTAGCCTTGATGATGCCCCAAAGCTTGTGACCTTGTTGGCTAGCCTTCCACAGTCTCTTCTAGGTACTAGGATTCAAATGCAAAAGATTTGAGTGGATTTGGAGTTAAAATGAACAAGTTATGGGTGTTTGAAGTGGAGGGGTTCTCAAGGTTTCATGAAGTTGTAAAAAATGGCTTGAATGAATGATGGGGTGTGCATATAGGATGGGGGTGTTATTGGCTGCCATGGGGGGGTAGGGGTAGGCTATAGGGCCCCTTTCCACCTTGCAAAGCTTAGCCCCTAAGGCTTTGACTAAGGGGGTTAGATATTTAGGTTCTAAATATCTAAAAAGTGAAATATCTAGATATTTATCTAACTAGATATTTATACATAAGGCTAATATCTAATCATTAGTCTTCTAGGTTAGTGGCTAACCTCTAGATTAGGGTAAATAGGTTAGGGATCATCAAGTCACAAATCAAAAGTCCATGAATAGTAAAATCTCACTAATCCTTCTTAATTCCTAGAAAATTACCAAAATACCCCCTTAGGCTAAAACCACTAAAATGATATTCTAAGCCTATGGTCAAGTTCTCATGGTCATGGCAACTTCTAGGTTAGAGAAAACTAGGATTTACACTAAGTTATACAACCAAAATCACAAAGTCATAAGTCATGACTTAGCATGACTTTAGAAATGGTTTAACTACACTAATAATCACCAAAAATCATATCATGACTAAAATACTATTAATTAATAATAAAAAATAATAAATTTTCAAAAATCCTCAATTTCAGAAAACTGGGTGCTACACAACCAGACGGCCTACGAGGCGATGATCAACTCCATGACCACCCCTCGCACTGCAACAACTTCTGCCATGAGCAAAGTGCACCCAGTGTGGGTCCCCAAGACTGCTGTGCAGTCCACTGTTTCTGCTGCTCAGCCTGCTGCGCAGTCCACTGCCTCTGTTCCTAAGTCTACTGCCTCCGTTGTGCAGTCTGCTGCTACTGCTCATGCGCAGTATGCTGCTTCCCTTGCCAGTGCACAAACGACTTCATATGCTGCCCTGTCTAAGTGCAAGACTCATGTTCCTCTGGCACAATTGGCTGCCACTCTGCCTGCACAATCCATCACTCTAGCAACCAGAGTGCAACTCAAGCACTCTAGCAACAAGACTCCTGCTGTGCAAGCCACTGTGACTGAGGCCAGAAGACTTTCTGCCAGAGTCACCCATGCGCAACTTGCCAGTGCGCCATCCACCCATGCGCAAACTGCGCCAGCGCAGTTTAAAAGAGACTGCCTTTTGGCTAATCTCTCTTCTTCTCACAGCAAGGGGAAAAGCTCTGCTCCTCCTCTCAAGCACCCTGTTACTCCTGCGCAATCCACTGGGGGTAGTCTTTTGGCTATTCCTCCTCCTCCTCAAAACAAAAAAAAAGGCCCGTTGGTCTTTTCTCAAACTTCTTCGTCCCACGACTTGGAAGACAACAGAGGAAAACGCTCTTTAGCTAACCCTTCTTCACAAAATAAAGGAAAAGGCTTTTTGGTCTTTTCTCAGTCTTCCTCGGTTTTTACCGTAGAAGATCAATCTGAACGTGCTCCGGCACCAGTCAGTACAAGAACCCTTTCTCATAAGGATTCTTCTTCCCTCCTTGCCAAAGGAAAGTGTACTGATCAGAGAGGTATTCTGCCTACTCCGGTAGCAGAGTTCCAAGATCTCCCAACTCTCAAGATATCCCGTTCAAGACAGGGAAAATTGTTGGTGTCTCAGACAGAAATCCCTGGGGGTGAGTTTGCTGATCTAAGAACTTATCTCAATCGACCAACTTCGGTGAAACGCAAACAGCTAATGCCGAAGACCAACCAGCATCAGAAGCAAACTTCCAGGATCAAAAATCCGGACACCTATGCCAATAAAATGAGGACTTCCCTGTACACTCAAGGGATAAAACATTTGAAGAACCGGAACCATGTTTCGAATATTGTCAAAGAACACATCCCTCGAACTTCTGCTCGTCCCGTTGCTGTTTTCGATCTCCGAGAACACCTCAAGCAAAAACGGGACAACATCTCAACATCCCCAGTACAACCACTTGGACATCATTGTAACCACAAGGTTGTCATCAAGTGTTGTTGTCAGACAATAAGACGATCTGTCTTCGATCGTCTGAACTTTTTAAACTCTGAACCTATGTCAGAAGATGAAGACGAAGTTTTGTACGCTTCCGTCAACATGACTTCCAGAGACACTGGGGGTAGGAAGTGCTCCAAACATGGCAAGCCTCGCAAGCCAAGCCAGCGGTATTTGGATCTACTCCAAGAATCTTCTGAAGGAGTATTCCAACATACCCGATCCCGAAGCCGAGACACAATCGGTCAAAGGAATCTTCAAGATCCTTCCGGTCATCTTCCTCTTTCTCACTCAGGAGATGACTCTTTCTCCGACTATGATGCATACAGCAAAAGTTCGGAACAGACAGTGTCCTCCACTGTACCTAGAGAAGTGACAGCTTATGTTGTCACTGAAGATCCCGATGCTTCCAGTTCAGCAAGTCAAGAACAACGGATCGCTGCACTAGAAGACAAGTTGAAGACCATGGCCAAAATGGTTGCAAGTATACATTCCATCATTGTGGTCCAGCATACAGTACCACCGACCGTACCTCCTGCTGTAAGTCCTGAAATCATAGCATCGTCGGTGCCTGTCAATGCAGGACTGGAGGTAGCATCTCCTCAACTACCTCCTGTACAGATTCAACCCACTCCTAGTCAGTCAGGTGCTGGGGGTAGTGCGTACCATGCTGTTCCTCCTCCTAACACGGTGACTCAGCCTGCTCCTTCTATATCAGTAGAAGATGCCAATGAAGCTGTTAAGCTCCTACGCACTCAGTTCGAGGCTTTCAAAGAGAAGGACAACTTGCAGAGGTTGAGGATCAAGCAACCCTACCCAGTTGAATGGAAGGAAGTCCCGTTTCCTCCGAAGTACAAGATTCCAACAATCTCGCTGTTTGATGGCAGCACTTCTTCCAGTCAGTTCATTAACCACTTTGAGGTTATGACTGTCCAACTTCAACCAAATGACGCTCTTCTTACCAGAGTATTCGTTGGTTGTTTAGCCGACGTAGCATACGATTGGTACAGAAGCTTGTCTGATGGTTGTATCACCTCCTTCTCTGGCCTAAAACAAATCTTCTTGGAACGATTCTATGAGGGGATCAACGACATAACTATGTCAGCCCTCAATAAAATCAAACAACGACATAATGAAACTGCAGAGAGTTACATTGAAAGGTTCTGCCGGAAAGCTTTGAAAATGCCTCCTAGAACTCCGGCTGCTGTTACCATAGACACCTGTAAGGCAAATCTTTTGCCTATCATCAGCATGTGGACAGGATCTACTCAGTTCCAAGATTGGCCATCCTTCATTGTCAACGCTAAAGCAGCTGAAGTTAGCGCCGACAAATTCAAACAGCTAGGGGTACAAATGTCTAACCCCGACTGAGACGAACATCAAACATCGAGTGGTGGCAATCGCCAGAACAACCGCAAGGGGAAAGAAACTTTGAACATCAATTTGAAGAACAAAGAATCTCTGGCGGTCAACGTAGCTCCTCCTACGTCCACTTCTAATCCTTCAGCACCTCCACCAAGAGAACCTCGTCCGAAAGTAGAGTACTCTTTTGACGAGAATGACATCGTGAGCATCTTTGATTGCTTAATCAAAAGCAATAAGCTCCAGCTTCCAGATCTCAAGAAGCCTGATGAAGTCGGTAAGACTGATCATCCTAAGTACTGTGTTTATCACAGGTTCATTGGGCATCCCACTCGAGCATGTTATCTGCTCAAGGGCAAAATCTAAGAGTTGGTCAATGCTGGTGTTGTCACTCTGCAGCAAGACGAGAAGACTGTTATCGCAAACATGGTTTCAGTTCAGTTCGGTGACTTTCCACCACAGATGGTACAGCATGGTGTCATTCCTATCCCCAAAGCTACTCTTGAGATCGAGAATCTCCCTCCTCCTCGAAGCGAAGGTCTCGTCCCCTTGTCTCTTGACAACGGCGAGATTATGTGGATTCATCCGGATCTTGCTTCAGAGTTCGAACTTCCCTCTTCCTCCAAAAAGAAAGACCGCTCTAAAGGCAAGACAAAGACTTGCAATATGGTGTCTTTTGACCCCATAGTTGACGAGGAAATCTTGCTGGGCACCAGATCAGGGAAAGCCTATCTAAAGGATTATCCTGAAGTTCAAGAGAATCCTGCTTCTTCTTCTGAGTCTGCTCCAGTGCAGCATGCTTCCACTGAGGATATTCCTACTGTGTCCTCACCGGTTGTAGAGTCTACTCCTCCCAAGCCGACAGTTGCTGACAAAGGCAAATAACAAGTCCGCTTTGACAAACCTTTGAAGAAGTCATTTCCCTCCGGACTTGAAAAACCTTACAACTTTGATATCCTGGCTCAATTAGCCAATACACCGGCCCGACTGTCCATCTTCGAGCTCTTGCGTCTCTCCAAAGAGACTCGGGAAACTCTGAGCGAGGCTCTCATGCAAGCTGAAACTTGTCTAGCCCTTCTGAAGAAGCCGAAAGCAGAACCAGTCTCTTGTCTCCATTGTTATAGTGTGTTGGAGTTAATTCCAAACATAACTTTCACACAGGATGACATGTTGATGGAAGACAACAGGCACGACCGTCCTCTCTACTATACAGGATATGTCGAATCGATAAAAGTCGATCGCATTCTGATAGATCCAGGGTCTGCTCTCAGTATCATACCGAAGACAATGTTGGATGCGCTGAAGATCCCAGTGCATAGTCTTTCCAGTACAATCACCACTATCATCGGGTTCAACCAGGGAAGGAGTGAGCCTTTGGGCAAGATTCGCTTAAAACTCCAAATAGGCAATCTTCGCATAAAGGTGACCTTCTATATCATTGACAACCATGGTTGTTCTTACAATACTTTATTGGAAAGACCATTTCTGCATGAATATAACATTGTTCCTTCGACTCTCCATCAATGTTTTAAATATGTCGATGATAATGGAGAGGTGCAAAAAGAGGTTGCTGATCTCTATCCTTTTAAAGACGTCGAAGCATACTGGAACGATGCTCGTACGTACAAGGATGAATTCATGAAGGTTGTCCTGTCTCTGGACTCTGAAGAAGATCAAGAAACAGTGCCCAATGATACCCTTATCATACCTGTCAAAGGGCGTGTTTCTCGTCCTCAGTCTTCCAAGCCACTGGCTATTCACTTGCCAGTCCAGAAGCAACCAACTGATGATGATCAGGATCAAAGGGGGCTCACCTCTTCTGAGCCACTTGTTATTGACTTACGTCGTAACAAAGAAAAAATGCAGCTCACCTCTTCTGAGCCACTTGTTATTGATCTATCTCATAACAAGGAAAAAAGAGAGCTCACCTCCTCTGAGCCGCTTGTTATCGACCTCCGTCGTAACAAGGCCAATCCTCCTCCACGTTCTTCTTCTCCCCCTCTTGTAATCAATCTGACCAAGCCTGCTAAGGCTAAAGGTCCTGCTGTAAATACAAATTTACAAATCAATAAAAAATATCTACTTTCCAGTATACTGATATTATTTATTATGCTAAGTGCTATTTGGATATGTTAGATAGCTTTCAATCATTTACGATGGGAGTGGTACAATCTCTTCAAATAGAAGTCTTATTTGAACACCCAAAGGATTCATATCGTATTGTTCCCGCTCGTAAGAAAGGCGAAAGTCCAATACTTTTTAGTATAGGACCGGAACAACAATTTAGCTATACGGATGATAGCAAAAGTAATGATACGGGACATCTTCAATTCTGTCGTTACAGTCAACAATCAAAAGACATCATCCGAAAGATGGGTTATGACTTCAAGAGTGGCCTCAACTACGGTAAGGGTAGAAAAACTCCTATCCGTACGGCTGTTCCGAAAGGAAAGTCAGAGATGTACTACAGCAGGACCAAAAGAGGTCTCGGATATGCTTCACCTCCGGTACTATCTCAAGCAGCCTCTGAATCAGATAGTGAAGAGCGCTATAACTCTTCTGATTCCAGATCATAGGATTCTGACACTAGTATCGGTCAAGTTCATCGATTGACTGTATCTTCTAACATGGTCTCCGTCGAACTTCCAGAAGGCTATGACGAGGATATTGAAGAAAGTCTCAAAACTGATCCTTGGGCTCAACGAATGGATACCCAATGGGAACTCCGGTTCGAACAAAGGAACCTCCTACTGAAGATCAATTAGTTCAAATTGATGTAGGAGAGAGCGGATCACCTCGTCCAATATTCATCAGCAAGAACTTTCCAGAGGCAGATAAGCAAGAATTAATTCTTCTGATTAAAGAATACATTGATGTCTTTGCCTGGAACTATGAAGATATGCCAGGTCTAGATCCCAAAGTCGCTACTCACAAATTGAACATCCTACCGAATGTAAAACCGGTCAAACAGCAACAACGGTATTTCAAGCCAGAAATGATGGATGCAATCGACGATGAAGTCAAGAAGCTCATCGCTTGTGGCTTTATTCGAGAAGAACAGCATCCTGATTGGGTAGCCAATGTCGTCCCAGTTCTAAAGAAAATCGGCAAAGTTCGAGTCTGCATCGACTTTCGGGATCTTAATGAAGCATGTCCAAAAGATGAATTTCCTCTCCCTATTACGGATGTCATAATTGACAACACCTGTGGATTCGAAAAAATATTTTTTATGGACGGATTCTCCGGATACAATCAGATTCGGATGAATCATGAAGATGAAAAGCATACTTCTTTTCGCACTCCTCGCGGAGTATACTGCTATACTGTCATGCCAATCGGTCTCAAGAACGCTGGTGCAACATACCAACGAGCCATGAGTACCATTTTTTGAGATCATCTTCGCAAGACTGTTGAATGCTACGTCGACGACATTGCTGTCAAAAGTCGTCTAAAGGAAGATCACAGCCAAGACTTGAGAACTATCTTCAACCTCATGCGCCAACATCAACTCAAAATGAATCCCACCAAGTCATTCTTGGGTGTCTCTAGTGGCAAATTTCTCGGCTTCGTTATTACCTCTAAGGGTATACACGTGGATCCCAAGAAGATCAAAGCCATTCAAGAGATGCATCCTCCATGCAACCTAAAAGAGCTACGAGGATTCCAAGGTCGACTTGCGTACATCAGGAGGTTCATTTCGAATCTGTCTGGACGCTGCAGACCGTTTACTCAACTAATAAAGAAGGGTGTATCTTTCGTTTGGACTAAAGAATGTCAATGAGCATTTGATGACATAAAGCAGTATCTCATGAATCCACCAGTCTTGGTGCCACCAATCTCTGGCATACCATTCTTAATGTATGTCCGTGCTATGGACCATTCATTGGATGCTTTACTTGTCCAAAAGAATAAAGAAGGCCACGAACAAGCCATCTACTACCTCAGTCGTACTATGATTGGTGCTGAACACCGTTATAGTCCGGTCGAAAAAGAATGGCTAGCTCTTATGTTCGCTGTTCAAAAGACTCGGCATTACATCATTGGCCAAACTATTCATGTCATATTCCGAGTTAATCCTCTTCGGGTACTGATGAAGAAGCCTAGCACACTCAATTCTCGGCTGGCTACATGGGCCATTCTGCTAGCCCAATATGACATGGTATATATTCCTCAAAAGTCTGTCAAAGGTCAAGTACTGGCAGATTTCTTAGCAGCTCATCATGTTCCGGAGACATCTAAACTCTATGACGAAATTCCAGATGAGACTTTGGAATCTAATACAATCTCCGAAGAATTTCCTACTTGGCGTCTATTCTTTGACAGTGCATCCAGGATTGGACCCAATGGTGCCATTGTCGCAGGAGTTGGAGTTGTCCTTATTTCTCCAGACGGGTCAGCTATCTAAAGAGCCTACTCCTTAGATGAGCCTTGCTCTAACAACGTGGCAGAGTACAATGCTCTACTCATTGGCCTTCAGCTAGCCAAATAACTTGACGTCGAGTATCTTGAAGTCTATGGTGACTCTAAACTGGTTGTTAACCAGGTTAGAGGGACCTATGAAGTTCGCCATCAAGATCTATTGCCTTACTATGAAGCGACAATCAACATGGCTACATCATTCAAAGCCTTCTTCATTAAATATGTACGCCGAGCTTGCAATACTGAGGCAGATGCTTTAGCCAATCTTACGGCAGTCTTAGCCATCCCTATCAAAAGTCAGCAGGTGGTAGTTATCTCTAATCGGGAATTGTTCTGCGTCGAAAAACAATCGTAATATTGAGTTCAGTAATCTTACTGAAGTCAATGTTACCAGTGAAGATTGAAGAGCTCCCTTCATCGACTTCGTGGTCCATGACATACTCCCTGAAGATCCCAAGGAGGCTACGAGTATTCATCGACGGTCTTTGCGATTCTATTACAATCAAACCACCAAAACTCTCTACCGGTGGACTTATGACGGCCTACTCTTACGCTGTCTTGCTGGTGATGAAGCAAAGCAAGTACTGTATGAAGCTCACGACGGTGTCTGCGGAGCACATCAACCCGGTCCTAAACTACAGGATCGTATCCGACGCATGGGTTACTACTGGCCCTCTATGATATCTGAAGCCATCGATTATGCAAGGAAGTGTCGAGCTTGTCAAATTCACGTATATTTCATTCATCAACCGTCAGAATTTCTTCATCCGACTGCTGCTTCCTGGCCTTTTGAAGCCTGGGGCATGGATATCATCGGTCCCATCAATCCTCCTTCTTCTAGAGGACATCGGTTCATACTGGCAATAACCGATTACTTCTCCAAATAGGTCGAAGCTATACCATTGGCTGAAGTCAAGACTAGCAGCGTCATCAATTTCGTTAAACACCATGTCATCTATAGATTTGGTGTACCTAGAAGGATCATCCACGACAATGGACCTCAGTTCATCAGCCAAAAGTTCACAAGGTTCTGTGATGATCATCGGATTGACAACGTCGCTTCGACAGCCTACAATCTTGCTACTAATGGATTAGCTGAAGCTTTCAACAAGACTATCATCAAGCTCCTCAAAAAGTTTGTATCTACTAACAAACGAAACTGGAGTGAAAAGCTTGGGGAATGTCTATGGGCCTACCGTACTACGGTCTGTAATCCTACAGGCTGTACACCCTTCTCTTTGGTGTACGGCTGTGAAGCAGTTCTACCTCTGGAACTTTAAATTCCGTCTTTAAGGATTGCTATCGCCAATGAACTCACGACAGAGAACAACGATCTTCTTCGACTTCAAGAGTTAGAAGCGCTCGATGAGAAGCGGCTATTGGCTCAACAGCATATTGAGTTATACCAAGCCCGCATCTCAAAGACTTTCAACCGCAAAGTCAAGGTCAGAGCCTTTCAGAAAGGAGAGCTTGTTCTAACCGTCAGACGTCCTATGACTATGACTCACTCGAGCAAAGGCAAGTTCGATGCAAAGTGGAAAGGGCCATACATTATAAATAAAGTCTTTTCAAATGGAGCCTATCAACTCACAGAGCTAGACGGTCGAGTTGCAATGATGCCTATCAATGACAAGTTCCTCAAAAAGTATTATGTATAAATGTAACAGACACTGTTTGTAATTATCAGACAAGTTCATAAATAAAATTTAGTTTTATTTTATCTTGAAAGATAGTACATAATATCAAGGAAGGTCACTATCATCCTTCTCAAAATTGGGACGCGGGCCACTACCGTCCTTATCAAAAACATGATCAGCGAAAGCGTCAAGAACATTCCTGCTGGAACCCACCAAGAACTTGCAAGTCGCTATCCTCATGGCTTCTTCTTCTTCAGTCTTCCCTGGTTCAAGAAGGAAGTCCAAGATATCCTTTGACGGTTTGGGGGCAGACGAACCTTCGCCCACTGCTATCTGCTTTGGTTGAGCCGATTCGATTGGACGTTCTTCAGTACCCGCTTCCACCTTCGAGGCAATCTCAGTCTTTTTGGATGCATCTCCAGACGACATCTTTATGTTGAAAAGTGGAAGTGACCATTTCATCTGATTTTCTGTTCTATTTATAGATAGAGAGTCGTAAGACTATGAAGCGACACATTTATTTGACGGTTCGCCCGTTCATCATAATCATCCACTTGACGGTTCGCCCGTTCATCATCCGACGGCTCGCCCGTTCATCACATTCATCCGACGGTTCATCCGTTCATTACTTTTTATTTGACGGCTCGTCCGTTCATCATATCCCTCCGACGGTTCGCCCGTTCATTGTCCGACGGTTTACCCGTTCATTCCATAATTATCCGACGGTTTACCCGTTCATTCATCATATTCATCTGACGGTTCGCCCGTTCATCATCCGACGGTTCGTCCGTTCACACATCCACTTGACGGTTCGCCCGTTCATCATCCGACGGCTCGCCCGCTCATTACATTCATCCGACGATTCATTTCGTTCATTTACCTTAACGAATTATCCAGTTCATTTTAGTAACTTGTTATCTTTGATTAAGTTGTCTATTGAAATAATGATATTCAATAAATTATATTTGCCACGTCTATATTACCTCTGAGCAAATATAATTGAATATGATTATTTTCCAGAATCAAGAAATATATCATGTCCTGTACCTCTGAATATATTTTCTATCTCTATTATTTATATATGAATAAGATATGCAACAAATAATAGAGCCACAAAAATGTCTTTTTATTGATCAAAGATGAAAGACGTTACAAAGACATATATCATGAAAAACAAGAAGATACAAAAGATCCTTCTACTCAGCCGGTGGTGTCATCAAATTATTCATCTGCTGCTTCAAAATTTGTAGTCGCTCTTCACGAGATTCCATCACTCGTTTCCTAGCTTCTTCCATCCCAGATTTATCATCGAAGGTTGGCAGGGTTACTAGTCTGCGAGTGATTTCAGCTTGGTGAGCTGTAGCATATTCATCTCTCTCTTGAGTCAGAACATCAAGTTGTTGAATTGCAGCTTGATGTTGGGTGGCTTCTTCTTCCAGAGTTAATTGAGCAAGTCTCAGTTCTTCCTGAAGACGGGCAATTTCCGCTTGTAATTCAACAACTTTTCTTTCTTTCTCTTCAGCAATAGATGCCACTGTTTCTACTTTGGAGTTGTATTCAGCGGACTTGGCAGTGAAAGTATCCAAGAGAACTTGGAAATTAACTTTCTCAACCGCGGCCTCTTGAGACATCCGTTCAAATTCAGCTTGCACCAGAGGCTCTACTTCTCCCTTTCTTAGCTCTTTGTAGCTCTTAACTGAAGTCTACAACTCATCTAATATATGATCGAGAAAATTAGCCTGAGCTTCATCACCTTGGCTGCGGATGGCATTAATCAAATAAGAGGTTGGACCTCTAACTGTAGAAAAATTAGTCTCTTCCTTCTCTATCACCCTATCTATTAAGGGTCCCAAAGAGTTAAAGAAGAAGTTGGTGAAAGAGCTGATGACAAATTGGTTGGTGGCCAAAGCACCAGGAGTAGCAGCGACTCCTGTTGATGATGAAGCATTAGGACGTTCAGCCACTTGGACGGGAGGCTTTTTAAATAAGGGAGCTAAAGTAGAGCTGGTTGCTCCTCCCGGATGTTCCTCTGTAAAAACAGATAAACTTTATCATTTTGTCTGTCATTTGCAGCTATTGAAAAGAGCAAAAGTAAAAACAATCTTACCATGGCTTGGTTCAGTGATGATTCGGTCATCTGCTGGCCCAGATTCTAATCTAGCAGAAGTAGCCTCAGACATTACTGCCTGGCTACTGCCTGCCTCGGAGCCACCTGACAAATGACGACTGCTATTAGCTATCGTCGTTATAGGTACTATATCCGTGTACACTGGAGGAGCTGGAGAAGATTCGATTTCTGCATGGATCAAAAGATAGAGATGTTAGCTATTAATCTATGAAAAGAAGATTGATAATTTCATTTTATACCTTTGGGATCAACAGTAGGAGTTTCCTCCAGGGCCACTTCCTCATTTGCAATCTTTTCTGGAGATACCTGCACCTCAATATCCTTTTCAGGATCTAGGGTGTCATCAGCTGCTTTGGGAGATATATGGACTTTAATGTCCTCTTCAGGATTCTGTGTATCATCCACAGCCTCTGATGATGTACTCTCCTCACTTTCATTATCCTCAGGAGCTTCCTCGCTGGCAGTTGCAGCGGCATGATCAACGTCATCTTGCAGACCGAAGTCGCAATCATTCAATGCCTCAATTATTAGACGATCCTCCTCTTCGCGGATTGTTCCTGGTGTGACAGGAAGCGGAGTAGTTTCTACCGCTGGCGAAGGAGATCGTAAAGCTTCATCTTCCCTAGGCTCTGCAGCCTCCTCTCTCTGTTCAGTCTCCTCTCTCTGCTCTGGACTAGGCTCAGAGGCAGGAGTAGGAGATGACATAGTGATTCCAGCAGCAGCATTCACCACCACCGAGGACAGGCTCGCTTTCTTTCTCTTTCTAATAGCCAGCTTCTTTCTATGAAGAGGCCTTTCTGGGCTCTCCACATCTACTACATCAACCGGCTTGGAATAGAAGTCGGCGTGGTTGCCTCTTCTCGTTGAATTGACTCGGCCAGCTGCCGAGATTGTGATCTAGTAGTAACTTTCTCTGGTTGATCCAGGATAAGTTTCTTTTTTGCAGGGGAAGAAGGTTCGTCAATCCTTCTTTTTCTCCCTCTGGCCGGAGATTTAACAACCTTCAAAGAAATCCTCAGTGGTTCATTAACTTCCTCAGGGAAGTTAGCATCCCTAGAGGCTTCCAAGGGATCATCTACTGGTTCATGTTGCTCATCATTTGTTGGAGCTAGCGTAGCAGTTGCTCCTTTCCTCAGACGTGTCGTTGTTGCGAAGCTATCAATAAGACTAAAGTTCTCAGCAAAAGTATTTGTAGCTGTATAAAACAGTGAATATGTATATAACATTCTAGGGCCATTATCATTCTTGTTTGGCATCGAGAACACTGTCCTAGTGTCTCGAGCGTTGTAGTAGGCCCATGCTCTGGCACCATCAATTAGGTACCCCTTTTCTTGTAGGCAAGTTATAGCGTTGCCCACATGGAACTGGTCGTAAACAAATTGACGGGCGAAGCGACTCGGCAGATATGGTTCCAGATAGCACTCCTCTTCAAATTTGTACACCAAATGGTCTGATCGCCTTCAGCCAGTCAAAAGCTGCTCGACGCAGCGGTTGCCTCCCAAGGTCAACCAGATTTGTTGCCATGAATTCATAACCAGCTGGAGGGACAAAGCAGTAAAAATTACATCCCTTGCCAAGGTTCAGGGCACGTCTGCAGTCCTTCAGACTAACATACACCCACTTGCTCCGGGAGAATCTACGCAGAAAGCTACCGCCAATTGCTCCCATGTCGGGGTTCATCAAAGATGGATGGTGTAGAAGCAACCATCCGAATAGATAGGTGTAAGGCAACTCCAATCGAGGGAAGTTCCCCTTCTCACCCTTCCATTTGATCATGGAGTCAACATACAGACGAAGACCTGCATTTATTCTACAGGTCATCGCTGAAAGCAAATCCATCCGGTAGCCGAAGACTAACCGGACGGCAGCAAAAAGTACACCGCGGTAGAAGCGGTCCACGGCGCTTGCTCCTGGTACAACGAATCGACGGAGCCAGTATGTCAGAAATCCCGCCAGCTGGGCTTCTCGTGACATAGACCTGTAGCCCATTCTTATAAAGCTTTCAACAAAGTCTCCGGGCTTGAGCGGAGGGTATTGGTGTTCATCATTAACTTTGATATCCATCTTCTTATTCTCTTCCATCAGTTTTATTACTTCACTGTGGCTGAGGGATTGGAAGAAAGTTGGGTTGCATGAGTCATGATCCTTGGTCTTTTTCTCAATGATATGGTTAAGAAAAAGATACGGCAACCACTTTGAGGAATAACATGTGCCAGAAGAGCCGCTCTTGTAGTACAGGGAGCATATGTTGTAATGGCACAATAGTTCGTCGAAGACAGCCACCATTTCTGCATTTTCCCGACGTAGTCTATCTAACTCGTCGTTTGTGGGAACATACTCCTCATAAGGAAAGTCTCCCGTTGGTAGGCATGAGATGTACTTTATCTCATGGAGGTCTAAACCCATCTCCCCGCAGGGCGTCATGAATGTCCCTGTCCTATAGTTATATCTCTCTGCCAGGGCTAGAAACAGATGAGGGTTTGGGTGGAAGCCATACACGGTAGCATATACCGCATTATAAAGCTCGATCTCTTTAAGTTTGTCTTCAAACTTAGCCAATACCCAGTTGGCTATGCAGTTTCACCTCCTGTTCTCCGGGTTTACCAGACCGGTCAGCCGGATGTCCTGATTCGGATATCTGCCCTCAGCCTTTGCATACTCATTAGCAAAGATTGGTGTCCTCACCGGCAGCAGTAAAGAAGAGTTCTCTGGAGGGATACAGCATGGCTTCAATTCTCTGAGTAAAGTTCTGTGTCGCTCAGAAGATCTATAGAACATGTCTCTATTGTTTGAGCCTTTCTTGACACAAATCTTTCCTGTCCGTGCCTACTGAAGGGGAGTAATGTCCCAATCCATCCTCCTGGGATGGCTTGCATGTGCATATCGTGCTAGAGGGAGGCATCTAGCAATGTCCGGTAACAGGATCAGTTTCTCATTCCTTTGGATCTCTCCTCAACACGGGGTCTTGGCTGAGAACTCTTGTCGATGGCTTCGCCGAATAAGAACATGGGTTTCTTATGGGTAATGGCGTCAGCAGACTGCAGGGGCTGCCCATTCATCAAACTTAACAAAGTTTCATTGTCCTGAGCTATCAAGATAGCTTGGCGGGAGGATGGCAGAGCATATTGTGGAAAAAGCACATAAGACAAATCTTCTTTAAATTTCGGCTCAGCAAGGGACCCTGCCAATATTTCATACTCAGGATCCTCTCTGATGTTAACTGCATCAAACAGAAAAAACAGAATTCAGTACAAGTGAAATCAAAGATTCTGTCAACAGATTGCGCAAACATCAAATTGTGCAAGCATCAGATTGCACAAATATCAGATTGTGCAAGCATTAGATTGCGCAAACATCAGATTGCACAAGCATCAGATTGCGCAACCATCAGATTGCACAATAATAGCTTCAATGCGCAAACTATCCAGTGGCGCCAACTCATCCATTACGCAAGCCATCAGATTGCGCTGAATAACTTGCATAAAGTATTAGTTTGCGCTGGATAGCCTTGCGTAAATCAGCAGACTTCGCTGACTTTTGCCAGCGCGTTCTAACCGATTGCGCAAGAAAATAGTTTTTCATAAAAATAAAAACTATTGGGTTTGTGCAACTGAAACCCTAAACAGGTCGGCGCAGTATGACCAAATCTCTAAAAAGAGACGGGTTTGAAGGATCAACAGTGTTAAAGAACCCTAAAAAGGGTCTTTCGATCGAGTTTACTACCTTGCAGTACTGGGTGAGCAGCTTCATGACGAGAAGGACGCGGCACGGCACGAGTCGAGGACTCGACGGGGGCCTTGCCTTTCTCGGCGGTGGAGCGCTTTGGGGCCATTGAGATCAACGGGAAGAAGAAGGAGAATCAGGAAAGCTCAGGAAGTTTTCTCTTCTGAAAGTTCGAAAGCAAGTAAAGAATGGTAGAAAGAGAACTATGAACTATTTACAGTTTCCAAAGTAAACAAACTTCTCAGATTGCGCCGCATAAACAGGGGCTAATTCCTCCGATTGTGCAGACGGGTCATCATATGTGCAACTTGATTTTCAAATCAAAATTCAAAGTATTTCGAAGCTTTGACTATCTTCAAACTTCGAAAACTTTGAAGGGGGACTTGTAGGTCCTAAAAATTAAGTTGCACCCATCAACAAAGTCATCAAAATCAAATTATACATCCTTCAAGTGAACTGCGTAGAAGACAGATTGCGCAACAATTCGATTGCGCAGGCGGAACGCGCACTCATCCAAGTGCGCATGCTGACGTGGCCTCGTCATCATTACCTGACAGAGAATCAGATCTTCTGACAGCGGACAGCATGGAGAACGAGGAAACTGTTCGTTTATCGTGCAGTACAGCGCTTGAGGACAGCTGTACATACAGCGCAATCTGCCTGCAGCGTAATCCAGTCCAGCGCGGTCCATCCTAGCGCAATCCGAAGCCAGCACAATTCAGGTGGCGTACTCCATCACTACAACTGACAAAGTACACGTGCCTTCATGCCATCAATGACTCATTACGTGGTAACCGTCTGTACACGATCATGCGTATTTTAATCAAATAATGCCATGTGTCCTATACAGTTGGCCCACGATCAAACAACTGCCAGCGCAGTCTGGTGTCTGCGCGGTCCAATGCAGCGCAATCCAACTTACGCAATTCAGAATAACTAAAAAGTAGTTATTTCCAGAACTCTATAAATAGAGTTTCAAGTCCTTCCTAGAGATCACCACATCACATATACACACAGAGAGCAGAGAGTTCAGGAGTTCTTGCCCAAGTGCTGCTGCATTCTTCAGAGGCTTTTGCCTTCAACTTCAGAGGCTACCGTCTTCAAAGTTCACATCGTCCAAGGGATAAAGCGATCGTCATTCAGATTGGATTCCTATAGTTATACTTTCCCAGAATTTTTGTAATATTCTTTACAAAGTTTGTTGAAATAAAGATCAACTTTTGTTTTTGCAAACAGGTACATCCGACAACAATTCAATCAAATGTGCTTCCTCAAACCAGTGAAGCTATTCAAGCAGTGCGAGAGCTAAAAGTACAGTTTGAAGTTCTGAAGCACAAGGATCAGCTCCAGAGGTTAGGGATTAAGCAACCTTATCCTCCTCACTGGAATGATGTACCCTTTCCTCCAAAGTTCAAACCACAATGGTATTATTTGATGGAAAGGCATCTCCCAGTCAATATCAATTATTTTGATATTATGACTGTACATTTGCAGAAGAATGATGCTCTTCTTACCAAGTTTTCATCGGGTGTTTAACGGGTTCAGCCTACGATTGGTATCGCAGTCTGCCTGACAATTGTATTTTGTCTTTTGACAATTCAAAGCAATATTTCTCTCCCGCTTCTATGAAGGCATGGACATGAACATGTCTTCCTTAATAGAAATCAAACAAAAGAAGAAGAAAGATACTCGGACGTTTATCGAACGTTTTCGACAGGCAACTCTAAAAATGCCTCCAGGCATGCCAGATTCAGCACTGATTGATACGTGCAAGATGAATCTGAGACCATCTATTGCTGTCTTTACAGGTTTCCAATTCACACATTGGGCCTCGTTTATTAGCAGCAATTTCAGCCGAGACCAATGGTAGGTTGGCTCGGGAGCACGGAATGATCTTCGCTTCAGAAGACAAAGGGAAGAAAAACTCTTCAAATAATAATTCCGGCAATCGTAATGGGAAAGGAAAGGAAACCTTAGTGGTTAACCTTTCCAAACCCAAAACGACATCGAATAATCAAGAGTCTTCTAAGCCAAAAGAAGAATACTCTTTCGATGACAGTGATATCCCAGGGATATTTCAATGTCTGGTAAAGAGTGGTAAACTTCATATTCCAAAGCCGAAAAGGCCTAATGAGGTGAATCTGACCGACAATCCCAAATATTTTATCTATCATAGATACATCAATCATCCTACCAAGGCTTGTTATGTTCTGAAGAAGAAAATCAGGAGCTGATAAATGCCAATGCTATCGCTTTAACTAACGATGAGCATACGGTCACAACCAATATGGTTTCTCTTCAATTTGGAGGTTTTCCTCCACAACAAGTCCCAGATGGGATTGTCCCAATTCCAAAGGCGACGATAAAAATTGTGAATATCCTGCCTGCCAGAGAGCAAAATGAAGGACTTTTGCCTCTGACACTTAAAAATGGTGAAATCATGTGGGTGCACCCTGATTTAGTTCCGGAAATGGATAATGAAGGTAAAACTTCGAAATCAAGAAAGGTAAAAAAGTCAAAACCTGCAACATGATTTCTCATATTTTACCCCAGACCATGATGATTTGGATCATTTATGGGATGGCATTCCTTTAGAGGATAGACTGAGGGGTTTGAATATATGCCCTCCAAGTTTGGCTCCTCTTACCAAACTCAAGCTTACTCATCGGCAATGGTTAGCGATGAATAGTGTTCCTTTATACAGAGCACAACAAGTCTTCGCTGCTTATGAGAAAGCTCCTATAGGGATTTTTCTTCTATCCCGAGTATTCCTCCTTCTTCTGTGGCTACACAGATTTCTATTCCTTCTTCTACGGAAGTCTCTATGCCTTCTTCTTCTCATGTGGTTACAGAGATCTCTGCCTCCTCTTCCTCTGTCAAACCACCCATTGAAAGTCCGCTACCTACTCATTTGTATAGTCAGCAATCAGTCCATCTCATGAAAAAGATGGGCTATGACTTTCAAAAGGCGGAAGGCTTGAATTATGATAAGGAATGCGACTTCCTTTACAACTTCAAAGTCAGAAATCCACTCTCGGATTGGGTTTTGAAGATCCTCATAAAATCTTCGCAAGAAAAAGACTAAGGAAAAGAAGACTAAATCCTGCAATATGGTACTTCATTCTCCTGAGTCTGAAGAAGAGACTTTTGCTGGTACGAGATCTGGAAAAGAATACCACAAAGATTATGAAGGATCTTCCAAAGAAGCGGAAGATGTTGTTGAAACAGTTCCAGCTCACTCATCTCCTGTTCCTGCTAAACCATCTGTGGTTGAGAAAGAAAACAGAAAGCAGTACACTTTGACGTCCCATTAAAATCTGCTTCAAATCAAGGGGTGGTGATGAAACCCTACAAATTCGATATTCTAGCCCAGTTAGCTAATACTCCGGCTAGACTTTCGATATTTGAGCTGCTTCGCCTTTCAAAAAAAGCCGCAAAACTCTGAGTGAAGCTTTGCTACAGGCGGATTCTTGCTTAGCTCAACTCAAGAGTCCTGACAATATACCAGTGTCATGCCCACAGTGTCATAGTGTGATGGAGGCAATTCCTAATATTACCTTCCACAAGAAGATATGCTGTTGAAGCATAATAAGCATGACAGACCTCTGTGCTATACAGGGTATATTGAGTCCACTGAGATTGACAGATTTACATCGATCCTAGGTCTTCAATTAGCATAATTCTTCAAAGTATGCTACGACCATTAAGGATCCCTACTAGTGAATTAATTTACACTAGTACCACAATAGTTGGTTTCAACTCTGGAAAGAGTAAACCACTGGAGAAGATTCGGCTGAAGATTCAAATTGGTGATCTTCGAACTATGGCAACATTTTATGTTATTAACTCAGACGTATCTTACAACATCATCCTTGGAAGACCGTGGATACATGAGCATAACATTGTGCCTTCAACTCTCCACCAATGCTTTAAGTATGTGGATCCTCAAGGGGTAGTGAAGACCGAATTTGCGGATATTAATCCCTTTAAGGGTATTGAAGCATATTTCTCTGACTCAATGCTCTATAAACAGGAGCATGTAAAAGAGATATCAGATATAGCCGAAGATCGATCGTCTGCTGAGGATCAATCTATCAATGAAGATCCTCTAGAAGAGCAACATTTGAAGATTAAAGTCAAAGGCCGAATCCAACCTCAACCTGTCAATGATCAACCTTTGATAATCAAGGTTAAAGAAAGAACTCGGGCTTCATCTGAGGAAGCTGTGAAGATTCCAATCAAGAGCCAAGTTCAACCCCTTATGATCAAGGTTAAGGGACGTACTTCTCGTACAAATGATCCAGAACCCCTACTGATCATCAACCTTGGCAAGTCTACGCAGAAGACGGAAGACGGTCCGCTAATGATCAATCCGAAGAATGATGGTCAAATTGTAAATAATGTAAATATTGATCATTCTGTACTTTCTAATATCAATGAAGATTTCCTTTTGGAGTATATGACTGTCAAATTTATTGAAAGAATGACTTTATCTGCTGATGATCAAAGTCATCATAAAAATGACATAAATACAGAGAAAATCTTATATATTGACCATAAAGAAAATTCTTTTCCTCCTCATGTCGATGTTGGACCTTATGCTCAAAGATTCCTAACATCTTCTCCTTATTTTCTTCATGTAGCCGCTTCATCACAAGCTTGTGTAACTTATAAACATTACGAAGAATCTTATTTCGTGATTCCATCTGATAAGAAAAACAAACGCCAAATTGTGTTTGGTCTGACTAGAAATATCCCTGTTATTCAGACAGATGATCTTCGAGATAAAGATAAAGAAAGAATCTGAGTTGACAAATATAGTCAACAATCTCTTAAGATTATCCAGAATATGGGATATGATTTGAAGACTATGCAAGGTCTCAATCAAGGTAAGGGTAGACGGTTACCGTTATGTGGTGACCCGTTTTACCAAAAAACTCGTCATGGGTTGGGATATGATCCATCCTACATGTTTAACGAGGATATACAAGAAGACTTTTCTTCTAGTTCTTCACAATCTTCAGATACAGAAGAAATCCAATTCATCGAATCGGATATACCCCACATGTGCAAAGAAGATATGAAAGAAGAATCTTATTCCAGTCTTCTACAATCCTCATATTCTAAAGAAGACTATTATGAGGAATCTGAGGGTATATTCTCAGTTAATATGGTTCAAACTGATGGTGAATCAGAACCATTTGAGAATGACCCTTGGGCACAATAAGTGGACACTCAATGGAACTTCGTTTTGAACAACGACAGCCACCTACAGAGGATAAAATTGTCCAGATTGATGTCGGAGACGGAACTACATCCAAACCGATATTCATCAGTAAAAACCTCTCCGAAGATGAAAAAAGAGTTGATACAACTGATTAAAGAAAATATCGATATCTTTGCATGGAGTTATGAAGATATGCCGGGTCTAGATCCCAAAGTAGCTACTTATAAACTCAATATTCTTCCTAATGCTAAGCCTGTGAAACAATAGCAATGGCATTTTAGACCAGATATGATGGACGCAATTGAAGCAGAAGTTAAAAAGCTGATCACATGTGGCTTTGTTCGTGAAGAACAACACCCAGATTGGGTTGCCAATATTATTCCTGTTATGAAGAAGAATGGAAAAGTCATAGTTTGCATAGATTTTCGAAATCTTAATGCAGCTTGCCCAAAGGACGAATTTCTACTTCCGATTACCGATGTCATGATAGACAATACATGTAATTTTGAACGCATGTCTTTCATGGACGGATTTTCAGGATACAATCAGATTAAGATGCATCCAGGAGATGAAAAGTATACTGCTTTTCGTACACCTCTTGGAGTCTACTGCTATATGGTTATGCAATTTGGACTAAAAATGTCGGTGCTACGTATCAACGGGGCCATGAGCAGCATCTTTCAAGAACATCTACGAAAAACAGTTGAATGTTATGTAGATGATATTGCTGTCAAGAGTCGATCAAAAGATGATCATATTCAAGACTTGAAGACAGTGTTTGAGTTGATGCGCCAACATCAACTGAAGATGAATCCTACTAAGTCTTTCTTAGGGGTTTCCAGTGGCAAGTTTTTGGATTTGTCATCACTTCTCAGGGTATCCATGTTGATCCTGATAAAATCAAAGCTATTCTTGAAATGCGTCCTCCACGCAATTTAAAAGAACTCCGCGGCTTCCAGGGTCGCATTGCTTATATCAGAAGATTTATATCCAATCTCTGGAAGATGTCAACCTTTCTCTCGTCTATTAAAGAAAGGTGTATCATTTGTTTGGGATGAAGCATGTCAAAAAGCTTTCAATGATATCAAGCAATACCTTACGAATCCACCTGTTTTGGTACCCCCAGTGGTAGGGAGACCATTTTTGCTATATGTTCGAGCCTTGGATAATTCACTTGGTGCTCTTCTTGCATAGAAAAGTGATATGGGGCATGAACATGCAATTTATTATCTTAGCTGAATGATGGTCGGAACTGAACACAGGTATACTCCTGTAGAAAAGGAATGTCTAGCCTTGGTTTTTGCTGTTCAAAAAATGCGACATTATGTGTCAGGACAAACTATACATGTCATCTCCAGAATAAATCCTATTCGGGTATTGATGAGAAAACCAAGCATTCTTAACTCCAGGTTAGCCACCTGGGCGATGTTGCTCACTACCTATGATATGGTCTATGTATCTCAAAAATCAGTGAAGGGTCAAGCATTAGCTGATTTCTTAGCAGCTCACCCTATACCTGAAACATCGAAGCTATATGAGGACATTCCAGATGAAGTCGTAGATTGCAACATGATTTTAAAGGATGACATTTGGCAATTATACTTTGATGGAGCATCACGAGTTGGACCTAAAGCCAATTTTTAGGCATTTTGTTAAGTGAAACAGCAGCGCTGTCCGCACTTCCAGTGCTGTCTCGAACCGATCTGCGTAGATATTTTCTTATTTCTTTACATCTGAGAGCTCTAGCCGAGCACCGATGTAGTGCCCCGTCCCGCAAAGTCAATCGGAGGAATCGAAACGCTGACGGTGTTCAGACTTAGCCTTGCAATGGCTACTCGGAGACATCGCTCGGTCAAGGCGACCGCTCGCTCAGGTGGGATAGTTTCGGTAAACTTGCCTCATATTTGCCTTCACATAATAAAATGCATGTTTTCAACTTGCACAATAGGCTTGATAATAAAATAGACGAATCCACATAGCCAAGAGAATAATCCCGACGGATCGAAATGAGTTAGAACATGGAAAATGTCCCACGGTCGGCCTAGAGTTGGTGCACGGCGTGCTTTGAAAATGACACTCGGTCCTTCGTTCCGTGGCTTGGGAGAAGGAAAGTTGGTCTTCGACACAAGAGCTAAGAATTAGCCTAAGTCATAGGCGTCGCCCGCGTAAATGCTCGATAAAGCATGCACGCTTCCGTAATGCAAGGCTTGGCATAGCCTTTGCTCGTCCCTCGGGTTAAGTTATAGGCTTGAGTAAGTTAAGCAAAGTTATGCCGGTCGACCTAAGTCATTCCAAGTGCTGTCTCGCTCATTCTGCGGTTGTCAAGTTAAATAGTCCCACGATCCCAAGGCCAGTCATATAAAGTATGACTTGGGCGATAGCGTCGCGTAGAATGTAAGTCGATTTGAGGCACGACGTTCGGACTTAGCGTTAAGGCATGAACCACGGTCGACTTAATGAGTTTTGGAGAAAGGACTATCGAATAGGCATTCCTAAGTTGAATGAAATGAAAACGGTAACATGGAAAGAACGCTCGCGACCGCGGTCGTCGAGGGGTCTCAAATGATGAAGTCTGGAATGTGGAACTCAAAAGATAGTAAAACAATGAAAGTAAAGAATGAAACGGTCCTAAAATAAGGAAGTGGGTCGAGTCTGCATGGTCATTGGACAACTTATGTACCGGTGCACAAGGATTTTGACTTTGTTCCTCAGACGGTTGCCGCGACCACGGGACCGATCTGGCCTAGGAGGAACCACGGGCCTACGGGACCCTTGGATGGTGTGCGACCTGACCCAAGGGGTGCGTCGTAGGACGGCTATTAGGGGAAATTCGGCGAGATCGTGCCTCGTTTTACGAACGTACCCTAATATCCAATGGAGGTCCAAGATAGCTTGTCGTGCTAGTGACCAAGTTCATATAGATGTCGGCATGACGGCGGCAATCCGCGAGTGTGCCTTTGGATTTAGTCGAGTACCGAGTGTGCTATATTAAGGAGTCGAGTTGAAAGTGTGTGTACAAGTCAAAAGCACAACGTTGGGCCTAAGATTTGGTTTCAACGTAGGCGTCGTGCTTCGGCACGAGTCGTGGCGTCGAGTCTTAAGATGTTGGCATAGAGTTGCACAAGTTTGATTGAGTCGTCGTCGGTTTAAGTCAGGAATCGCCGCAAGGCAAGTTGGTTGAGTGACACTAAGTTCACAAGTCTCGATTTGGGTCAGTTGGTGGTTAAAGTAGCAAGGGCCGCGAGGCGGCGATATGGTTAAGTCTCACTGAATTGCGAGGCACGGCCTTAGCAAGGGTTTATGGCACGATCACACGGAAATGAAGCCTCATCGCGTAGTTGCGTCTCTGATTTTGGCCGAAAGGCAAGCACGACTTGATAGGTTAACGTTATTGGCACGAAAAGGGGGTCTAGAGGTAAAGTATGAGTTAACGTTGTGGTACAAGCACGAGATGGTCCTCATACACAAATATGCCAAGGTGTCCGTAGTCTTAAAACTGATCCTAAGGTAAGACTAGAAAGACAATAGAAAGGGATTTAAGCTGCACAAAGTAAATAAACGTATAGGTTTTGTATGGGTGTGCGAGGAGCTCACTCCACCAGTACAGTTGAGTACTGACACCCACACAGTGTTCATGTGCAGGCACAGGTAGAAGCTCGTGGCGCGGAGCTCGCTTGGATGCGTCGAGGCACGGAGTTCCTTGGCGATTCGAAGCGTGCGGCCGCGTGGAACCGAAGACTTATAAAGGACATAATGTATGGACATCGCCTTCCGAAGCTTCCGCTGGTTCAAGCATTTGTATCGAGAGATGAGAGAGCAGAGTGACTTATAAAGAGAGAAAAGTGAGCATGAGAGAATTTATAATTTGGCCTTGCGCCCACAAATGTAATCTTTATTCAATATCAATAAAGAGCTTCTTTTGAATGACTTGTGTTCATGTGTTCTTGTTCTAATTTTCGCTACATGTTTCAATTTATCTGCTTGGGACTTCTGTACGACGGTCCCGTCGCCGTCGATGTAATCGGCCGTTATGAAACTGCCTTGCACGAGCGCAATCTAGGCTCATGCGGCATCACGCTTAGCGAGGACGATCGCTCCTACGGGAGCGGGACGTGACATAATGGTATCAGAGCACGGCTTTATGTCCTTGGACTTCACGTCGAATTTCTCAGTTTTAAAAGCTCGTCGTTGGAAAATAAGTGTGCGCTCTCTCTCAAACATCCCTCGGCATATCCATACAATAAGTCTAAATATTTTCAAAAGCTCGTACAAGCGTTCAACCAAACGCATCGGTAGGCTATCGCCGAATGCATCTGTAGGCCCTTGTGCCGAACGATGTTAAACTTGACTCGATAGAGAACACATGCTAAGTTAACATATCGCGTGCGTACCTAACTAGTCATGTGTTGACCCTAGCAATTGAGCGTGCAAACTCGAATATAGTCCGCACGGGATAGCCATGCGCACGGCCTTCTGGCTAAGTTACGTCGCGTATCGCGCACCTCGACTTTTGGTGCAACGAGTTGCGAGCTATCAAGTACCTTGGTCGGGAGCGAAGCTGCACTTAGAGTGTCTATCGATAGGAACACTATCGAGTTAACGCTTAGGCGTACAATGAGGATTGACTTGGATTTCGAGGAAATAGTACGAACAACTTAGTACGTCGATGCGACGTAAGCGATTACGCTAGAGATTCGTCGAACGAATCTGAAGAATATGTCTTAGCAAATGACGCGAACCTGATTGTAGGCTCGATCGGATGGCTCGAATCCGAGTGGTGTATGGATTTTCTTAGAAATTATTCGAGCAAATATTGAGGATTATGAGCATGTCGACGAGGCGAGGCGATCGCAAAAAGCCTTAGAACGTGTCACGCTTAGTTGGTCGTGACTTCGAATGTCCCGAACGAGCATCTCGTTCGGACAACTTTTGAATAGGTGACGCGAGTTAGAAAACGATATCGAATCATGCTCGGAACGATGAATAAAAATGAATGGTCGTGATCGAGGAAACTTAGAGGATCGTGCATACGATTGCAGATTGATTCAAATGAAATACGACTTGAGTTTTGAACAACGATCTTGAAACAGCTTGAGGAATAGCGATCGAACTTGATCTTGAATATCGAGGAAATTATGGAATATCCAGTTCGGACAATAGCATCAGTCGCACGACTCGAAATTGGTTGCGAAGGAAGATCGTCAGGTTACGCATATCATCGATGGTATTGAGACGTATCAAAGATCGATATGCGATAACTTGGGGGTACTCTGACTCGGCAAATGACGGTCGTACAAATGGTGTTGTTCCGATGGATGCTATACTCGGGATATTGAAACATGTCGAGGAAAATATAGACTTGGCTCGAGGATTTTTTGGTTGAATGAATGACGGTCGGACTATCGAACATGGATTGGATGAAAATGATATGTTTGGATTTGCTTCGTCGATAACCACAACGTTGACGTTCTTGTCTTATGCGAGCGCATCTCCAGCCTCGCACATGCGTCACGCCAATTAGGGCGATCACTCCGCGTGAGCGCTGGTATGGTGATTCATACAGCGGGGGTGATTGAACTAGCATGGCGTGACAATTTGTATGTTTCGACTTGTGGTTTGACACGAAGGTGGACTCGGGAATGACTTAGCGTGCTTGATGATCGAACTTGAGGATTGCGTAGGTCCAACCCGCGTATCGAGAATGAATTAGTCTAGACGCAAACAAGAGTTACGCCCCGATGAGAATAATTATTCCGCGGGAGCGTTGTATGGTGATTCATGAACCACCGTGGATAATCAGACTCGCGTGAGATTGGGGCGCAACGTATTGTCAAAAGCTAGACGACGTCGTGATCGAATACATGAATTGGTTAGATTTGGTGATTGAACGAAATTGGATTCTGCGCAACGATTGCGTTAATGCGAATTAGGTGATCGTGCTCGATGTTTAAAAATCTGAGTGATGCGAGCTTGGGTAGAAAACCCTGTACTACCGACTTTGGATTGACCCTAGGATTGGGGTCAATATTGGTATTATTGTTGGGGAACTATGATTCGAATCCTGACATTGACTTAGCCTCAAAAAGAATTGGCCTAGCGGTTAGGCGAGACGCCCTGTTTCATGAGCTATCAATCGAAAGATTGATCTTGAGGATTGGTTTGAATGGATATAGTGAATCACGAATATAGGAATACCCCTCACGAGATTCGGCTGACATGCATATATGTCAGGGACGCTTGAGTATGTGCACGATGCGACTCGAGTGAGAACGACGAATTCTCTATCATGCGGCTTGGCTAAATGTATGTATTTTGGGGACGCCTGGAATGCGTACACGATCTAGCCAAGTGATACGGTGAATGGAAATGAGACTTGGGGAATAAAAGAGTGTCGAGAATTCGAAATCGTGTTGAAGGAAAGAATGATAATAGTGCGAGCGTGGCTCGGACTCAAGGAAACGTGTTGGCGTATCTCGCTCGACTGTTACTGTCCCGTGTCTAGGCTCGATTAAGTCTTGGCCATAGAAATGGTAGGATGGCTTGCCTTCAGGAAAGTCTCGAGGACGAGACTTGTTCTGAGTGGTGTATGTTGTTGCCCCGTCCCGCAAAGTCAATCGGAGGAATCGAAACGCCGACGGCGTTCGGACTTAGCCTTGCAACGGCTACTCGGAGACATCGCTCGGTTAAGGCGATCGCTCGTTCAGGTGGGGTAGTTTCGGTGAACTTGCCTCATCTTTGTCTTCACATAATAAAACGCATGTTTTCAACTTGCACAATAGGCTTGATAATAAAAGAGACGAATCCACATAGCTAAGGAAATAATCCCGACGGGTCGAAATGAGTTAGAACATGGAAAACGTCCCACGGTCGGCCTAGAGTTGGTGCACGGGGTGCTTTGAAAATGACACTCGGTCCTTCGTCCCGTGGCTTGGGAGAAGAAAGTTGGTCTTCGACACAAGAGCTAAGAATTAGCCTAAGTCATAGGCGTCGCCCGCGTAAATGCTCGATAAAGCATGCACGCTTCCGTAATGCAAGGCTTGGCATAGCTTTTGCTCGTCCCTCGGGTTAAGTTATAGGCTTGAGTAAGTTAGGCAAAGTTATGTCGGTCGACCTAAGTCATTCCAAGTGCTGTCTCGCTCATTCTGCGGTTGTCAAGTTAAATAGTCCCACGATTCCAAGGCCAGTCATATAAAGTATGACTTGGGCGATAGCGTCGCGTAGAACGTAAGTCGATTTGAGGCATGACGTTCGGACTTAGCGTTAAGGCATGAACCACGGTCGACTTAATGAGTTTTGGAGAAAGGACTATCGAATAGGCATTCCTAAGTTGAATGAAATGAAAACGGTAACATGGAAAGAACGCTCGCGACCGCGGGTCGTCGGGGGTCTCAAATGATGAAGTCTGGAATGTGGAACTCAAAAGATAGTAAAATAATGAAAGTAAAGAATGAAACGGTCCTAAAATAAGGAAGTGGGTCGAGTCTGCATGGTCATTGGACAACTTATGTACCGGTGCACAAGGGTTTTGATTTTGTTCTTCAGACGGTTGCCACGGCCACGGGACCGATCTGGCCTAGGAGGAACCACGGGCCTACGGGACCCTTGGATGGTGTGCGACCTGACCCAAGGGGTGCGCCGTAGGACGGCTATTAGGGGAAATTCGGCGAGATCGTGCCTCGTTTTACGAACGTACCCTAATATCCAATGGAGGTCCAAGATAGCTTGTCGTGCTAGTGACCAAGTTCATATAGATGTCGGCATGACGACGGCAATCCGCGAGTGTGCCTTTGGATTTAGTCGAGTACCGAGTGTGCTATATTAAGGAGTCGAGTTGAAAGTGTGTGTACAAGTCAAAAGCACAATGTTAGGCCTAAGATTTGGTTTCAACATAGGCGTCGTGCTTCGGCACGAGTCGTGGCGTCGAGTCTTAAGATGTTGGCATAGAGTTGCACAAGTTTGATTGAGTCGTCGCCGGTTTAAGTCAAGAATCGCTGCAAGGCAAGTTGGTTGAGTGACACTAAGTTCACAAGTCTCGATTTGGGTCAGTTGGTGGTCAAAGTAGCAAGGGCCGCGAGGCGACGATATGGTTAAGTCTCACTGAATTGTGAGGCACGACCTTAGCAAGGGTTTGTGGCACGGTCACACGGAAATGAAGTCTCATCGCGTAGTTGCGTCTCTGATTTTGGCCGAAAGGCAAGTACGACTTGATAGGTTAACGTTGTTGGCACGAAAAGAGGGTCTAGAGGTAAAGTATGAGTTAACGTTGTGGTACAAGCCCGGGATGGTCCTCATACACAAATATGCCAAGGCATCCGTAGTCTTAAAATTGATCCTAAGGCAAGACTAGAAAGACAATAGAAAGGGATTTAAGCTGCACAAAGTAAATAAACGTGTAGGTTTTGTATGGGTGGGCGAGGAGCTCACTCCACCAGTACAGTTGAGTACTGACACCCACACAGTGTTCATGTGCAGGCACAGGTAGAAGCTCGTGGCGCGGAGCTCGCTTGGATGCGTCGAGGCACGGAGTTCCTTGGCGATTCGAAGCGTGCGGCCGCATGGAACCGAAGACTTATACAGGACATAATATATGGACATCGCCTTCCGAAGCTTCGCTGGTTCAAGCATTTGTATCGAGAGATGAAGAGAGCAGAGTGACTTGTAAAATGAGAGAAAAGTGAGCATGAGAAAATTTGTAATTTGGCCTTGCGCCCACAAATGTAATCTTGTATTCAATATCAATAAAGAGCTTCTTTTGAATGACTTGTGTTCATGTGTTCTTGTTCTAATTTCCGCTGCATGTTTCAATTTATCTGCTTGGGACTTCTGTGCGACGACCCCGTCGTCGTCGATGTAATCGGCCGTTATAAAACTGCCTTGTACGAGCGCAATCTAGGCTCGTGCGGCATCACGCCTTAGCGAGGACGATCGCTCCTACGGGAGCGGGGCGTGACACCCGAGGTATATTTTCGTGTCCTCGTGTCCCTTTGGGTTTTCGTGTCGATGATGACACGGTCCTGACCCCATTTCGGGGATCGAAATTTGAGTCCGTTGCCTTTAGGGGATACGCACGACGTTTTACGTCGCGGCGTTGTATTTCTGTGGTTCGATTATTTACGCGGGACGCGTATGTTTTTCCGATTCGTTATTTTCGATTTGCGGTTCGGCTTTATCTATATGTTGGCTTTCATCTATATGTGTTGGTGGTAGATTATTACTCTGGGTTGGAATATTATTGTAGATTGGTTTGGTGTATTCCCTGGTTTGGGACTTTCTTTTGGTGCAGGAATTTGTATCGCCTATGTGGCTGGATTGTCCAGTTACAGAGGAGGTGCTGCCCAAAGTTTCAATAAAATATTTCAAACAACTATTATTTAATTAATTGGTAAATTAAAATCTATTTTCAAAATCCGATCTTTGAAAACGGTTTACAAAATTGGTTTTGTTTGGCTTTAAATGTGGATTTTGTGAGTTTTGTATCCCCTTTTAGGCGACGACCGTATCGGTCGGATGAGCCTCGGTGAAACGCAAACGCTACAGGACTTCCTGTATGTTGAGGTGTAAGCCAGCAACGTGAGATTGCACGACCAAGTCTGAGACTATTTAATTTTTAATTTAATTATAATTTATTTTTTAGAACTGGTACTGCTTTTAGTATTTTTGGTGCAGGGCCTCGGCCTACTGTTTGGACCGTTCGTGGCACTCAGAGCTCGCCTTAGGAATTAAATAATTTATGTAAATAATTGTAAAGGGTATAAGCCCAGTTTTTTTTTTATTTCTCTGTGATCCTGTATTGTGTAGCATAGCTTTTTCTTATTTTTTTGGAAATGTTGATTTCGCCATTAAAAGCGTAGAATTTAAAATGGATATTTATTTATATAAAAAAATTAATAAGTTTTCTCATAATAAATAATCTAGTAATTTAGCAATTCACATATTTTCTCATTTAAAAGAAAAAGCCTAGTTTTATATATATTTAAAATACAAAGTTTTTGCCAAATTAACCGGTAATTGCTATTTTTTTCAAATAATCAGTAACCGACTTATTTAACTAAAATGATAACGAACGTACATTGCGACGTTAGACAATTTCCGGTAGATTAATTAATAACTTAAAACCTGACTAGGGTCTACTTCTAGAGATTGTAACTAGCACACCTAGAATGGTTTTATTATGGTTCTAAGTCAAGGTTCTCAACTGTATGATCTCGGAGACGTACTTGAATTCCTCCTCGGTACCGACATTTCCGATCCAGTCAATTAAAAAGGCAAGTTACGGTTATATTTTCTTGCATTTTATTTAGTAATTGTCAAGTTGCATGTTAAACCACATTGCTACACGAACCCTCTCCTAGGGTTCAAATATTGATTGATATTGATTGTGGGGATTGGGGGAATAGTATAACGTTTATGGCCAATACCCTCATATTGCATGATTGTGCGAGCTTACCCCTCTTACACACGGGGATAAGCCGTATCGCGTCGCTAGGACGCTATTGTACAACCCAAGCCGGTCATAGACGTTTACACATTCAAATCACATTGTTTTAAATTATTAAATTGCTGTAAAATATTGTTTCAACTGTTTAGCCTGTACTTTTCTATTATTACTTGAAATGTGAGATACATATTCGTACTTGCTCCCTCCTGACTGGAGACCAACATTTTTAGGTGTCATTGAGGATGCTGAGCTATTGTACAATAGCTACTATGACCCGGTATTGTACCCTGTGGTGTTGCCAGAGTCCCCCTTGGAGGACGCAGAACCTGAGGCCGATGAGCCGACCGCCTAGCTAGTTATTTTTTTCAGTTAGTTTTATTGTATTGGAGTTTGTCATTTTGAATTCAGCACTTTATTTCAGTTCTTTCATTTCCAGTTGTACTTTTCAATTGTTGAATAAAATTTTAAAATTTTCGTATATTCGAGTTGTGACAATTGTATAGATGTTGTTGTGAATTCCTGTATAAAATAGCTTACTACCGCCGTCTCACAACGGTGCAGGCTGGACATGATCCGGTTCGACCCAATAATTTGGGATCGGATCGTGACATGTTTTTAGTGGTTTTCCATGCAGGTCCGATCAACAACTTAGGAGAACATGTCTAGAAACAATTAGAATACTAGAACATTAATTTGTCACAACATAAGACCGAAATATATTATAAATAAATATTTTTGTTTGTTATAGACTGGTAGGCTACCTTGCTTATGTTTTGCATCCTAAACCTTATCCAGCATATGCCGATTGTATGGTGGTCTATTTTACTATCTACTTTAGTTTCTAGATTTTATATATCTTTTAGTGTCCCTTGGCTTTCAGAGGTTATTTTCCTCCATATCCTTATCATACTCCAGCATTCCTTAGCATCCATACTCTTTTGTTATTTATGGATTAGGATTAGACTTTTCTCAATCTCCTTCTTCGACAAACCTATTTCAAATTTTCAATTAGTTGATCAAATCAAACTTCTCTATCTTTATTTAGAATCTAGATCTAATTCACTATTTAGAGTTTCAAATTATCCTTTAGCAAACTTGGTAAACTTTTATCTATCCAGAGTATTTTTACGACTAGTGTACCCAACCATTTATCTCGACATTATTTTCAATTGACTTTCTTGGGACTAATCTCGAACCAAATTCTTTTGGAACCATAAAGCCCCAAGGTTAATTATTATCAAAAGAATTGGTTCAACTTAGCTTGTTCACGAATCTTCCAAGAAATTATTTTCCAAAAAAAAAATAATAATTCCAATATTGATTGATATTTCCTAAGTTATTCCAAGTACCGAAAATCTTTTATTTGTTGATTTCCTCCACTCAACTCGAAACCTTACTCTCCATAGGCAACTTCTTGATCAATTCAGGGCCTAGGAAGCTTTTAAACTCAATGCTTGAGTATCATGAAGCACGAACGGTCAGAGAATTGATTCCATCCTAATATTGAATTTCCTTTAGTCATTGAAAAACTTTTTGAATTGTTGAATTATTCCTTTGAAATTCCCATGAACAAAGTCAAGAAAATTCAATGACCTAATATGGCTTCGCACATATGTGTCGCAACCATCTATTTGAATTATAGAAACTGCGAGTATACTGCAGCCAGTTGCGCACTGGCGGGACATAGACTCTAAGTTGAAGTGATTTAGGTGTTGATAGGTTTTTGGATATTATTGAGACTACGTCCTAAATGTATCAAATTTATCTCCTATGTTGATCAGCCAGAAATGGATAAAGTTGATAGACTACTCGAAAACTTATTACTATCCAAGTTATGGAGCCAAATTTCACTGCAGTCAGGTGCACTCTGGCGATGCATGAATTTGAGACAAAGTGACTTCGGATATATTTGGGTTTTCGAATATTATTAAAACTATATCCATAATATGGTTGTCTTTTCTGCACCATCAAATTATTCTGACTGTTGTCTGATTAAAGGATTTGTATTTTTAATGGCTTTTCATTTCCAGTAATCTCTTATCACAGCCAGAAAGGATCGATTTTCTATAAAAATTGTACTTGATTTTTCCTAGAACTATTTAGGACCATATCAATCTCTATTGACTCAATCTCTTTCCTGTTTCAACCTTAGTACGTTGTATATATATTTTTATATTGATTTATTATTTATTTATTTATTATTATTATTATTATTATTATTTAGTTACATATTCTGGAAGCTGTGGATAGTTGTGGTTAGCTTTATATTAAATAGTTGATACATCTTGTAGATGACTATATGTTAATAGTTGATAGCTATATGCGGGAGAAACATAGATTGTTACCTATCTCATTTCTAGAAAGGGCATTTTTGGGATCAATATTAGTTAGTTAAAGGGTAGGAAAGGTAGAAGAATACCTTGAGAAAGCTAGTCTTGAGAGAGTGGTATGTCTTAACTTGTGACTTATTCGGGTTATAACTGTTGGTAGTGCTCACCAGTGCCTAAACCTCATTCAAACAAATGAAGGTATTTGGCGGTTTTAAGTTTTATGATTAAAGGAAGAGTTATCGAAGATAGACGAAATGTATGTAGAGTTTAGGATTTGGTAATGTTCTCCCATGGAGGAAGTAAATTTGGATATATATATAAACATGTGAATATAATGATCAAGTAAAGAAACACTTAACGAGGATTAACTTTTTGGTTAGATGACTACTATACCTAGAAGGGACGGATATAGCCATGGAAGGATAACACGAGCAATGGAATGATAGGTTCTAGAGAAGGAATAAGCAGAGGGGAATTGAGATAAGACCATTGCATACAACTTTGGAAAGGAGCAACTGAATTTACAATTTTCTACCAAATATTGGAGGCTCATATTGGTTATGGTAAGAACGATTGGGGTTCTGTGGTATTATGCTAATGCGTTTGGATGAGAACGGTTGATAGATGCATAGTTAAAGATTAAAATTGATTAATGATTGTAATTCTGTCAATTGATTTCAAGAATTAAAAATTCTTTATTTTAAGTCATGGATCAACTTAAAGAATTTTCTAAGGATTTACTATGGCAAGGGAAGATTGTAATTTTGATGTAGTCAGTTTTGGAAGAATGGCTGACAATTGGAAGTTGATGTCTATAAAATTTTTTGATCGAGACGCATACTTGAAATTGAAATACATTTGGCATACGAGTTACAGACAACGATGGAAGAAAATTTTGATTTAGGTGATTTATGATTCCAAATAGAGTAGTTCTAATACCTTGGCGGCTGCCTTAGTTTTCTGTAGATACTTAGAGTTCAACTAGTTTAGCAAGTTAGAAATTGGATTTTTGCATGGGTTACTAATTGTTATTTTGTAAGTTATTTTTTTTGCATATCCTATCTTTGATCCTTGAAATAGTGATACGATATTCTTTCTATTCCCTTTGATCATCACTCGGCCCTCAGTGGGAAAATCTTACTCGATTACATTCCTAACATAGTTATATTATTCTGATCATCTTTGCTATTCTACCATCATACAACTCTTTATCTTTCCTGAGTCACAAACCCTTGTACCCCATTCCAATTTGATTTGGCATTTTAGTCCCTCATCTCAAAAGATTCCATTACATTCTACCTTCTCAATAAACTGTTGACATTCGTTTCTTTCTTGCTTTTTTCACGAGACCTCATTTGATCTTTCTCCTATTTTTATGATCATATTTGTACCTAGATTTTTCTCGTGCCTAAAATGATTTCAATCACAATAATATTCTAACTCTATCCCAGATCATATCTAGATAATTTTGATCGTGCCTATATTTTATCATTGTACCTAGTGATTATGCCTAGAATCCGATCGTGCCTGATGATTTAAAATCCTGTTTTTGATCAGGGCTGAGTGATTTTTGTTGTACTCCGGCCCTTATCTTTGAAATTTCGAGGACGAAATTAACTAAGGAGGGAAGGATGTGAAACCCGCAACCTGATTTTTCTGGAATTTTTGGATAAATTGGAATTATTGCATTTTTGGGATATTTGTCCGATTTTTTGTTTTGTCAGCATAGTCCTGGATTCCCAGTTTGAGTTTTATTATTATTATTATTATTATTATTATTATTATATTATTATTATTATTATTATATTATTAGTCGGATTAGGAAAAATTATTTTAAAATTAATCATTGGATTTTGTTTGTGGCCCTGTCCCTGATCCCGTGCCCGAAATTCGACCCCGACCCAAACCCGATTTTTTTCCGAATCCCGTTTTCCGAACCCATTCTCAAATCTTTTTTTAATATATGTATTGGTTTTTCTTAATAATAAAAAATATAATAATAATAAACCCAACCCCTCATAACTCTCACCACTCCTTCCCAGCTCACCCCCCATTCCTCTCCACCCATGTTCTCACTCCCCTCATTTCTCTCCCACCCTCACTCCTCTCCCCTTAAATCCCTCACGTTCACACACACACCCCACCACCATTTTTTTTTCTTTCCTTTTCACTCCAAAACCCCCCAAGCCACTTCTGACCCCCACCGACATCTGACTCCCGCGCCGATCCGCGGCCAGCCCCGCGGTCGATCTCCCCGGCCGCAGCCCTCCGGCGCCTAGTCGTCTCCGCGGCCAGCCGTGCCCGACCGTCGGAGCCCTCGCCCTCCACCTTCCCGCAGGCTGCTCCCCTCCGCTCAACCGCGATCCGCCCGACCCCGAGCCCTCTGGTTGGCCGGATCCGACCGCCCTCGACCCGCGATCTCCCCGAGGTCAGACCCCTCCGACTGGCCCTCCGGCCCCTCCGCGACCGGCCGGACCCGCAGCCCCCGGCCGTGCCCTAGCAGACCCGCCTCCTCGCGGACCCTCTCCGGCCTGATGTTCCGTTGTCCGGCCCGTTCCTGGTCGCAGACCCGCTGACCCCGCTTTTCGCGGTCCGTCGGCTCCCTGACCCGCTGTCCGCATTTTTCCCGTGCGCCGATCCTGCTGTCCGAGCTTTCCCGTACGTTCGCAGTGCTGTCCGCACTTCCAGTGCTGTCCCGAACCGATCCGCGTGGATATTTTCCTATTTCTTTACATATGAGAGCTCTAGTCGAGCACCCGAAGTATATTTTCGTGTCCTCGTGTCCCTTTGGGTTTTTGTGTCGTTGATGATACGATTTCGACCCTATTTCGGGGATCGAAATTTGAGTCCGTTGCGTTTAGGGGATACGCACGACGTTTTACGTCGCGGCGTTGTATTTCTGTGGTTCGAATTATTTACGCGGGACGCGTATGTTTTCTCGATTCGTTATTTTCGGTTTACGGTTCGGCTTTATCTATATGTTGGCTTTCATCTATGTGTTGGTGGTGGATTATTACTCTGGGTTGGAATATTATTGTAGATTGGTTTGGTGTATTCCCTGGTTTGGGAATTTCTTTTGGTGCAGGGATTTATATCGCCTATGTGGCTGGATTGTCCAGTTACAGAGGAGGTGCTGCCCAAATTTTCAGTAAAATATTTCAAACAACTATTATTTAATTAATTGGTAAATTAAAATCTATTTTCAAAATCTGATCTTTGAAAACGGTTTACAAAATTGGTTTTGTTTGGCTTTAAATGTGGATTTTGTGAGTTTTGTATCCCCTTTTAGGCGACGACCGTATCGGTCGGATGAGCCTCGGCGAAACGCAAACGCTACAGGTCTTCCTGTACGTTGAGGTGCAAGCCAGCAACGTGAGATTGTACGACCAAGTCTGAGACACTTTAATTTTTAATTTAATTATAATTTATTTTTTAGAACTGGTACTGCTTTTTAGTATTTATGGTGCAGGGCCTCGGCCTACTGTTTGGACCGTTCGTGGCACTCAGAGCTCGCCTTAGGAATTAAATATTTATAAATAATTTGTAAAGGGTATAAGCCCAGTTTTTCTTTATTTCTCTGTGACCTTGTATTGTGTAGCGTAGCTTTTTCTTATTTTTCTGGAAATGTTGATATCGCCGTTAAAACGCGTAGAATTTAAAATGGATATTTATTTTATATAAAGAAAAAATTAATAAGTTTTCTCATAATAAATAATCTAGTAATTTAGCAATTCACATGTTTTCTCATTTAAAAAAAAAGCCTAGTTTTATATATATTTAAAATACAAAGTTTTTGCCAAATTAACCGGTAATTGCTATTTTTTTCAAATAATCAGTAACCGACTTATTTAACTAAAATGATAACGAACGTAGATTGCGACGTTAGACAATTTTCGGTAGATTAATTAATAACTTAAAATCTGACTAGGGTCTACTTCTAGAGATTGTAACTAGCACACCTAGAATGGTTTCATTATGGTTCTAAGTCAAGGTTCTCAACTGTAGGATCTCGAAGACGTACTTGACTTCCTCCTCGGTACCGACATTTCCGATCCAGTCAATTAAAAGAGGCAAGTTACAGTTATATTTTCTTGCATTTTATTTAGTAATTGTCAAGTTGCATGTTAAACCACATTGCTACACGGAACCCTCTCCTAGGGTTCAAATTTGATTGATATTGATTGTGGGAATTTGGGGAATAGTGTAACGTTTATGGCCAATACCCCTCATATTGCATGATTGTGCGAGCTTACCCCTCTTACACACGGGGATAAGCCGTATCGCGTCGCTAGGACGCTATTGTACAACCCAAGTCGGTCATAGACGTTTACACATTCAAATCACATTATTTTAAATTGTTAAATTGCTGGAAAATATTGTTTCAACTGTTTAGCCTGCACTTTTTCATTATTACTTGAAATGTGAGATACATATTCGTACTTGCTCCCTCCTGACTGGAGACCAACATTTTTAGGTGTCATTGAGGATGCTGAGCTATTATACAATAGCTACTATGACCAGGTATTGTACTATGTGGTGTTGCCAGAGTCCCCCTTGGAGGACGCAAAACCTGAGGCCGATGAGCCGACCGCCTAGCTAGTTGTTTTTTTTAGTTTCTAGTTTTATTGTATTGGAGTTTGTCATTTTGAATTCAGCACTTTATTTCAGTTTTTTCATTTTCAGTTGTACTTTTCAATTGTTGAATAAAAGTTTTAAAATTTTCGTATATTCGAGTTGTGACAATTTTAGATGTTGTTGTGAATTCCTACATATAGAACAGCTTACTGCCGCGCCGCCGTCTCACAACGGTGCAGGCTGGGCATGATCCGGTTCGACCCAATAATTTGGGATCGGGTCGTGACGCTCAAAGATAGATTCGCCCCCACACGAATAGCTTCCAGGAACCAGCAAGTTCAGAGACGAACTTTTGGAACACTCTGCTCTTCTGACTTCTCGGACGGACAGAAATCGCACTGCTGCTCTATCTTCTTTGCTCTTTGAAATTCGTATGGAATTTTCTCTGCAATGAACGAAGTTAATGGAGAGAGAGAGGAGAGAAGCTTATGTATAGGAACCGTTTTCGAACGTTTCGTAATCGTTCATATCGTGCACAGACACGACAGCGCCAACTGCACCAAACGCACACACCGCGCCAACTGATCACTAAGTACAAAGTGCGCCAACAAAATGTCACATTACGCCTCATGAGTCCGAGTCCGAGACGCGGGACTTAGCTCCAATTGAATAAATTCCAAGAGCATGACAAAAAGCATTAATGTTTCATTGTCGAGTTAGCCTTATTTCTACTAGAAAATACTCCCACATGGTACCCATGTGCCACTCCATACCACATGTGCATCTTTAAACACAAACAAACTTATATATAGAGATACAAGTCATTTGGTCTAGACAATGTGGGACTATTCTTTAGTTTCTAAGGCCAAAACAACAACATGACATGCCCAGACTCTATTATGGACGATATATTATATAGATACACGTATATAAAATATTGTAAGACATGTTGAAAATAAATAAGTTATCGTCTGTACAAAACTACAAAACTAATGCTATAATATCCACTACATATTTTTATTTCTCTACGAAATATGCATTTCATTTGAAAAAGAAGAATGAACACAGTCTCAGATTAAGTCTATCCTCTAAAAAAAAATTATTAAAAGTAAAAAATACATTTGGATTGTATGGGCCGGATGCAGTGCACCCAACCCCTACCCAAATATTGGATCGTCGTCTGAGCTCTCTAGCCTAGTGGTATTAGAGCGGACACCCGGAGGAACCCCGACAAGATTCGAGTCTCTCATTTGTGTGTGTGCGTGAGATTTTAAAAAAAAGAAGCAACTGTTGGATTGTCCAAAAATACGTGCATATACATATCTCTATATTAATCCAACGATTGGCATGGAAAGAATATATATGGTCCGGCACTAGGACTGCAAACGAGACAAGCTTTTGTAAGCTTGAGCTTGGCTTGACTAGAATTAATCGAGCTCGAGCTTGATAAGTTTTTTTTTTATTTTAGAGCTTGAGCTTGGCTCGAGTTTGTTTATGTTAAGCTTGAGCTTGACTTGGTTTGAGCTTGAGCTTGGCTTGATAAGCAAGCTTGATTCAAGCTTGATAAACAAGCTCGATAAGCTCAAAATCAAGCTCGTTAAGCTTGAATTCTAGCTCGCTCAGCTTTATTTCAAGCTCATTAAGCTTGATTTCAAGCTTAACGAGCTCGATTTCAAGCTAATTAGGTTTGAATTCAAGTATACCTGTAATAGTAACAATTTATTTATAAAAATTTAATTAAAAAAGTTTCTTAATATCAATTATTAAGGGCGTTTATTAAACGAGCTAAAAATAAAACTTGAGCTCAACTTGTTTACTAAACGAATCGAGCTCAAACCAGCTCTATCGAGCTGAGCTTCGAGCAGCTTGCGAACGGCTTGGCTCATTTGCAGCCCTATTCGGCACCCAAATAATTTCTCGTCAACAACAGTATGCCAAAAAAAGATCTCAACTCTATTATACTCGTCACAAGTTTGTACCTCCTCCCACGTACTCCAAGTGTCCTCCTCTACCGTGGGTCCCACTGATCCATCTGTCTGACGGACAGGTGGGCCCAAAGTTAGTACCATCCCCATTATGGATCTGTCACATATTTTTTTCTAGATAAAGCTCCTCTCTTTCATTTCTTTCTCTTCCTACTTTCTCAATTTTCTTCTTCCTCTCTCACTCCCCCCCCTCCTTGTTACAGAGAGAAGATGGGTGTAGGTGGAGGCAGTCTTGTTCATAAATGGTCAGTTGATCGCTTTCCTCTCTCTCTCTCTCTTTCTATTTTGGTAATGGTTGCTTGATTTGGATCAGGGGGACCATGACCATGGACTGTTCTTTGTATAGTTCTACTGATCTATGTAAGCTGTGGATGGGGATACATAGATCTACATTTGGCAATCTTCATGATCTGTTTTTAAGAAGCCCTTGTAATTTTGTAAAGATTAGACCTTTTTGAAAAAGATGGGATCTTGCGGGAAAGGGAAAAAAAAAAGGGATGCTTAATTATGTTTATAGACCACCATGACCACAGGAATAGCAAAATCTTAAATTTTTGTTTTTTTTTCCCTTTTTCATGGTTTCAATTCAAGATAACCAACCAATTATTATCACCTACAAGAAATGCCCGTGTTCTATTTCAAAGATCCTCTATAGAGAATTGAGATTAGATGGTTTTAGTAAACCGATAAATTCTTCACAAATATCGATCAACTCGTTCCGATACTTGAATTTGTTCAACAGTGGGACCTTTATATAGGTTTACACGATCGACTCCAAGTCACAATAGAAGCTGATTATGAACTTTTTACGATATCAACTACTACTTGTTTCCGCGTAAACCATATCAATAAGTAGTAATTCAACTCATAAGAATCAACAAGGATAAAGACTAGATCTTTATGATTACTACTCGAAGTTTATGTGAGTCTACCTTTTAAAACAGTTCAACTACAGAAACTCAAATAGGAACTCAAAATAAGAACTTGCAATATGGTTATGACACGTGGATGATTTTTTTTTTCTATTTAGGTCCTTGACCTTTTAGGAACTTGCAATCAAGGGATGAGAAACATGTAATTCAACGGTTTGTAATTGATGAGTTTGAAAAAATAGGAACTCATGAGTTCCTCTAGGATTTATGCTCTTAAAACTCGGCTCTTGCAACATTTCTTTGAAAGGAAGAGGATTTTATATGTTCAAAAACAATTCAAGACTGTCAATTTGGGAGATTTTTATGTAGAATTTCAAAATTTTCTTCCGTTTGTTTTGTTATAGATGTTGAGGAACTCAGCATTTCTGATAGGCGGTTGCAAACTAGTGCATATTTGGTGTTGCTAAAGAGGAGAAGTAAAGCATAGAACGACTAACCATGTTTCTCTTTCAAACTAAATTTCCATTAACCTCTTGTTAGGTCAAGTATTTACTCTCTTCTGATCAGCGCCATAAACATTTCTCAAGCAATTTTATTGGTACGATTGTTCATGTGATCTTAACTTTTATTTCTAGGTTTCTTGAGGAATATACAGATATAGATATCTTCTTAATACCTCGAAAGGCCTATGTCAAGTGATATCATTTTATGATTTATTCATGTAATTTTGAAGTCTATTGCTATAGTATATTTAACAAATTGAAAATCCTATTCCATGATTTTCACCTTATATTGATATCTCAAAAGTCTTTCAAACAACTAACTATTTTTGTAATTTTTACTGCTAAAGTTGTAGATTTTTCTTATATAAAAAAACCTTTGGTAATAATTATTTTTCTGTTAAGTTGCACAATAAAGAGAGAAGAATTATTCTGCAGAAATTGAGGAGCTCTGCGAGAACACAACCACCAATTCGCATGGGGGAATATGGTGGCCCGCGGTATCAAGGCATTGGTGAAGAAGCTCCAAGAGTAGATAGATTGCACAAAGTCTCGATCATTCCTCTTGTCTTTCTAATCTTTTACGAAGTATCTGGTGGCCCCTTTGGGATTGAGGACAGTGTTCAAGCTGCCGGGCCTCTCTTAGCCGTCCTTGGCTTCCTTGTGTTCCCATTTATATGGAGCATCCCGGAGGCTCTTATCACTGCCGAACTAGGCACAATGTTCCCAGAAAATGGTGGTTATGTTGTTTGGGTCTCTTGCTTTAGGCCCTTTCTGGGGTTTCCAGCAAGGTTGGATGAAATGGCTTAGTGGAGTCATAGACAATGCTCTCTACCCAGTTCTTTTTCTAGACTATCTCAAGTCGGGATTTCCACTCCTCGGGGTGGGTTTCCAAGAACGGTAGCAGTCTTGGCTCTTACTTTTGCTCTAACTTATCTGAATTATAGAGGCTTGGCAATAGTTGGATGGGTAGCTGTTCTTCTTGGAGTCTTCTCACTCCTTCCTTTTGTCGTTATGGGACTTGTGGCTATTCCGAGAATAAGTCCTTCAAGATGGTTGGTGGTTGATATAAACAACGTTGATTGGAGTTTGTACTTGAATACACTCTTTTGGAATCTCAACTATTGGGACTCGATCAGCACTTTGGCAGGAGAGGTCGATAACCCAAGAAGAACTCTCCCGAAGGCACTATTGTATGCATTGATTTTGGTTGTTCTTGGGTATCTGTTTCCTCTTCTAACTGGCACAGGAGCTATTCCTCTCGATAGAGAAATATGGACAGACGGTTATTTTTCAGATATTGCAAAAGTTCTTGGTGGTGTTTGGTTGAGATGGTGGATTCAGGGGCTGCAGCTTTCTCCAACATGGGAATGTTTGTTACTGAGATGAGCAGTGACTCTTATCAGCTTCTTGGGATGGCAGAGCGAGGAATGCTACCAGAGTTTTTTGCCACGAGGTCTCGTTACGGGACTCCTTTAGTGGGGATCTTGTTCTCGGCTTCTGGGGTGATCTTGTTGTCATGGATGAGTTTTCAAGAGATTGTTGCTGCTGAGAACTTTCTGTACTGCATTGGAATGCTTTTGGAATTCGTGGCATTCATAAAACTACGGATAGAGTACCCTATGGCATCTCGACCTTATAGGATTCCTTTGGGAACAACTGGTGGGATCTTGATGCTTATTCCTCCAACCATATTGATATGTGTGGTTCTCGCTCTTGCTTCCTTTCGAGTCTTGGTTGTAAGCATTGGTGCTATGCTTATTGGATTTATATTGGAACCTTGCCTAAAATATGTGGAGAGGAAGAGGTGGGTGAGGTTCTCAATAACCCCGGAACTCCCGGATTTTGGCAGTGAAGCTCCAATAGGTTAACTGGTGTGGAAAAGGTATTTTGTGTATGGTCAATGTATACTCTATAATCTGTTTACAGGACGTTGCTGTCAAGATATACATATTGGCTTTCCATGACCCAAATTGCTTCTTATTTTAGGGAACATAAAGTTAATCATATAATTTGACTCTTTCTCAACATGTGTCTAATGGGCATCATAGTACGACATTATCACCACATTACTGTTTTTTTCCCATTTAATGCAAGGACTTCCGGTCTTGATTACTTGGCAGCTGGCATGATTTCTTGAACTAAATATGGATATTGTTCACTTAGAAACTGGTATTCATGATGCCACCTATAATTGAAGAAATGTTCTAATTGGCTAACATAAATAATTCCTCAAAAACAAAGTGAAAGCTAATATGCATTGTATCTTTCTGTATACTAGCTTGCTTTTATGTGTTCTCAGTTCTGAGCTATGTAAATAATCACAAAAACCTGAACAAAAGTACCATAGGAACTATTTTTTTAGGCTAAATTTCAACTTGATACGCTCAACTATCCATGTTTTGCAACTTGATATCCTAAACTTTCAAATAGTCAACTTAATACCATCAACTATTGAATATTTTCAACTTCATACCCTTAAACCAAAAAATTCCAAAATATCCCTGTCCCCCCCATTCCCCTCCCCCTCCCTCTCTGGCGTTCCCCCCACCCCCTCTCTCCCCGCAAGGAACGTGGGGGCCGAGCGGGGCGGTGTGCTGGAGAAGCAGCGCGGACACGCAGCAGCAGCGGTGGGTGCAGGCGGGCGGATGCTCGATCGCTGGCCGACGGCGCGCACGAGGGGCTCGGCGAGGCGGGAGGGGGGGGGGGGGGGTGGGGGCGGGGCGGGTGGCCCCCCCTCCCTCTCCGCGTTCCCCCCCCCCTCTCTCCCCGTTGAGGAACGTGGGGCCGAGCGGGGCGGCGCGCCGGAGCAGCAGCGGCGGACACGCAGGCGGGCGGGATGTTCGATCGCTGGCCGTCGGCGCGCACGAGGGGCGGCGGCGAGGCGGGAGGGGGGGTTATCGGCGGGAGGGGGGGGATGGAGGGGGGAGTTTAGGGATAAGGCTGGAAAGAGATAGAGAGAGAGGGGGGGGGGCATTTTGGGAAATATATTTTTCAGGGTATCAAGTTGGCTATTTTGAAAGTTTAGGGTATCAAGTTGCAAAACATGGATAGTTGAGGGTATCAAGTTGAAATTTAGCCTTTTTTTTAATGATATTTAAGTTTGAGGACTCTAAGAGTCTACATTTGGAGTAATATTTAATCCTTCATCAGGCCCAAGGCTGCTAGCTAGCTATAGCTAATGTGGGACTAAAGAAAAGAATAGACTAAGTAGCAACTATAAAATGACACTATGCTTAACAAGGACGACATGACTTGTTTTATGGAACTTAGATCACAATACCTTGGAATTTAGTGTATGTGATTGGTGTCATCATATAAATCCAAATGGTTTTATTTTATATGTATTTGTTTATTGAAAAACCAAGATTAGAATATGATGGTACAACAGTTCCCATAGTGCTATTTGATTTGCTATCTATATTGCACGGACACAGGAAAATTGATGCCCGTACCCGAATCATGTCCGTACTCGTGTATCATAGGAAGTTGTGGAACATAGGTTGCTATTGATTGCCCCAACGAAATTGTAACCGGCTGATAAGCCACCTCACACTTTTATATTGTTTGTAGAAATAGAAATTTGCATAAAGAAATAAGGCAGATAGGTAAAACATTTGCTGACTCAAGTTACCTATGAGTATATCTCTCATCTGTATCCTCAGTGCTATCACTTGTCGGTCTTATTGTAGTAAAACAGCTTGAGAAACTCACTTTCTACAAACTTAAACCACATCCTTTTCTGTTCTTATTGGTTAACACTTGTTTTCTGGAACATCAAGAACTTTTTGCTGTACTTTTCATTTTGATGCTTTGCTCCATTGGTGCTCACGACCAACTTTATATTTTAACTTGTAATTATAGCACTAATCATGAGGTTTCTAGCTTTTACATCACAAGTGAGTGTAGAAAGGTAATTTTACCTTTATGATGGATATTTTACTCTTATAAAAGCTTATTTTGATGCATATTGGTTTCTTGAATCCCAGTACAAAGTGCACATGAGAATATAAGGCAAAAACATTAAGAAAGAACATAGCAGTAGTTAAATACACTTACAATTGAGTATTTCTTTGTTGAGAATCAATAGGGACTTTTAGTCCCATATCGGAATATCGAGTATGTAGAGGAGCTAGACTCCCTATAAGTAGTGAAGTAGTCCATCAATAAAATTATCCACCATTATTTTCTACATGGTATCAGAGCCATAACCCTCTCTCTCTCTCCACAAAAAAAAAAACAAATTCCCCCCCCCCCCCCCCCCCCCCCCGCCCCCCCCCCTCGCCGACCTACACCACGCCACCCCCGACCACCAGCAGCAGCCCCCTCTTGCCGACCCCCTCGCCGACCCCCCCCCCCCTTGCCGACCTACACCAGCACCCCCCCGACCACCGCAGCCCCCCCTCCGACCACCAAGCAGCACCCCCCCTTCCCACCTCCAGCAGCCCCCCCTTCCCAAACCCTAACCCTAGCCCCCACCATGTCTAACCTAGCCTTTCCATCTCCTACAAATCCTAGCCGTCCTCTTTTCTTTCTGAAAAAAAAAACGGCGTATTTCGAAGACAGACGCTGACAAATGCTTTATTTGCACCAACTCTGTTCATCGCTTACGTCGTTTGGAACTAACAAATGCTTTATTTGTTATTCCTTCTTCACATCGGATCTATACAGAGACTGATCATGTCTTCTCTGGTGTCCTGACGTGTTCACTTTACATGCACGCGCCGTGCTGGCCAAGTTAGTAGCGCATTCGTAAGTCTGTGGCGTCGACGAAGACGACGAAGTTGGTAAGTTGCAGACTCCGAAGTTGCCGACTCCGCGTCGAAGACGACGAAGAAGACGAATAGGTTTACAGTTTGAAGAAGCCATGGATTCGATCAGTGGCAAATTGACGGCCGAAGAGATGAAGGCCTTGTTGATGATATCTTATCAAGAGATTAACCGAGCAACCCCCGTGTGATCCATACTGATGTGGATCCGTCACCTTACAAAATGGGGAAGCTGGAGAAGCTGAACAAGTTGGAAGGAACATTCAACTACTTGAAGTGGTCGCGGCAGGCGATGCGACGCTGAAGGGACGTGGCTTGGTTGGCTATGTCACTGGCCAAGCCAAGGCGCCAGCCGATCACTCCGCAAAGGAGTTTGCTGTTTGGGGATTGTCAACACGGTGGCTGGGTGGTTGACTGCCTCATTAACCGACCAGGTGTCGGACAATGTCGAGGCAATGGAGGCTGCTGCTGATATATGGCGGACTCTAAAAGATATGTACTCCGGCTCGGCACCCTATGCGGGTCTTTCACTGCAAGATGAACTCGATGGGGTGCCCAACGAACGTACCATCTCTGAGTACGCAGTCCTGTTGAAGAAGTACTGGTCTGATCTGATCATTATGATCCTCTTGGGATGGAAGATGCACAAGTTGAATCGGCATTCGCAAAGTACTTTCAGACGTTCCTGGCTTATATTTCGCGGCAGCGTATGATGAATTCCTGAAGGGACTACACCCTGTGTTTGAGCAGAGACGGAATATCCTCCTATCCCAACCCACGCTTCCGACCTTGGAAGAAGCTATAGCCGTCATGACACAGGAAGAAGCTCGACTGAAGTTGATGCCCAACAAGGGCTCCTACCGGGGAGCAAGCCGAGGTTGAAAAGTCTG